>JZKD02S2337187.1:392688-403589 GCA_000966675.3 Picea glauca
GGTCCCAGACCACATACCCCAGGAGTTCACTGGGGGCCCTAGATCTCGTCTAGGGTCTTAGCCAACATTGGTCCCAGACCACATACCCCAGGAGTTCACTGGGGGCCCTAGATCTAGTCTAGGGTCTTAGCCATCCTCCGGGAGAATGGCTCTCGCAGCTGCTTATAAATTTAACAACAGTCATACATTGTCTCTTGTTAGACAGATATATTGGACTGTATATTTTTTGAGTTATATGTTGTTAGAAGTACTTTAAGTAGTTTTCTCCTGGAAAATAAGGGAGAAGAACACTTATAGAGATGATGCTATTACTTTTTTTGTCCTTTTAAAGGAAACAAGAATGCTGAAAGGCATATACAAAATGCAATTTTGTCTGATGAATAAAATTACGATTTTTTCTCAGCAGAAAAAATAATTTCAGTTCAGTATCACAGAATAGGATAGAACATCATCACTTGGGTTTGTAAATGAACTTTGAATCATATTGTTCAAGTACATCAAGTTACAAATAGGAATGGAAAGGTTTTTTTCATGCAAATATTTTTTTACATAATATAAGAAGGTTTATGCTTGAAATGGGCTTGCTCAAAGTAAACATAATGGTTTACTCTGGTTGTTTCGAAGTTCATTTCTTTTAGTGTAGATACTTCACACAGACATACATGAATAAACTTGGCTGTGTCAAAATTCGTTAGTTTCTATGTGGTTACAATCTATTCAGTTGCTGAGTCAGTTTTATATTTTAATAGACATAGAATGCCGAGGAAAAGTCTCCAGTTCAGACCAGGAAACTGTCCCCAGGCAAGTGAAGTTGGCTTCTGATAAACAAGCAATCCAGCTTCCTACTCCAACAACAGTCTACTGTTGTGAAGTTTCAGATGTCAGGTTTTGTTGTTTTAAAAAATATATTGAAATTATGTTAAGCTATGTATGATGTTCAAAAATTATGATTGGCTAACTATGGGCCACAGCGATGACTGTGATGGCCAAGATAGCAGTTTTGAATATCTTTTTAGCAATGGCAGTTCTCTTACCATCCTGCATTTACTTAGTACTCTTTTGAAATAGAGTTTTATGAACAAAAAATCGTTTTCTATCAAAAATAAAATAGAGACATGGAATGCAGAATGAATTACCTATCATCATCTTCAAATGAGTGGTCTACACTTCCAAATGCAAGTCCACCAACCCCCTGCATAGAATTGTATATAAAGTTTAAAAGTAATTAACTTTTTATAAGCACAAACCACAGTTTTATTAAGAACAACAAACTAAAATAACACAATCATCTAACAAGATGTTCCTTAGAAGCCAATGTTAAGCATAGAGTATTCTTATTATGAAAGACAAATGTGTATATAGTATACATGCCATTATTCGAGGTTAACTGTAATCTAGTTTCGAAAGTTGTTAATTACATCTTGTGATAGATCGTATTAACAGTTAAAGGAAGTATTTTATTCAACCAAAAAAAGAATTACATCTTGTGAGATTTTTGTATATATCGTGAAGGTGTGTATGTGATCAACTTGGAATGCCATGGCAACTAACTATAATAAAAATATATGAGGTATGCTGAGATGTATGTGAAACATCTTGGGTTAAGTAGGAGACTGTTTTACAAGAATTTCATTGAAGACCATTGGCAAGTTACAACTTGGACAGCAGTCACAACTGTTAAATTTTGAGCTTGATTTCAAATAAACATGATCTTTTAACTTATTTTTCAACACTTCACAATCTTTAAATCACAATGTACTGAAAACTGAAATAAGAGAGCAACGTAAATATCAAGATCACAAATGCACACAGAGATTTACCCTGGGGAAACCCAATACTGGAGAAAACCAAAGCAAAAGATCTTCCTCTTTATTAATGAATAAGCTTGCAGGTATACAAAACCCTCAATGGGGTGCTACAGTACAAAATCACAAGAGAGAGAGGACGGATGTTATGAGGTACGATCTAATTTTCTAGCATCAGTCAAAGAGGAACTTTGAAATATCGCAATTTTTTACCATCTAATTTTCTAGCATCAGTCAACTATCGCAATTTTTCACCTTTGTCAATTCATTTTCCGACATGACATTGTCAGAACAAGAGAATTATCAGACATGATTTTTCAGGCTCTTGCGAGAAAGTCTTTCCAAACAATAGTCAAAAATTTAATCCTTTGCAAAAATACCGCAATATGAAGTGGCAAATGAGTCATCCGATCGTTACTTCTCATCTCACGAACTATCAAAGAAATCTAATTTAAACCCTAAGGCAACATAACCTGCACATTTTACTGCTCTTCGTCCTCCAGTCTAGGTCAAAAAAGGGGTAACAATGGCAATTCAAGCTCCCTCGGGTTCATACAGCTAGGCTTGGGCTCTACGAAACATCTTTGTACAGGAAAACTCACTTCCTCACATATGAGTCAAACTCATGGCCACTTTCTTCAGAATAAAAAAGAATTTGAAGACCATTTTGAATAGATTATAGCGGAAAAAATAAAAGGCACAAGCGTACCTGCGCAATGGCGTTTAGATTGATCGGTCCAAAATTGAACGTCATTATTTTGGCGAATTTCAGCTCCTGCCTAGTCGAATCGTAGATGAACCAAAGCTCCAAGAAGTCAATTTCACAAATCTGCGCGATGAGGAAGAAATGAGGTGCCAGAGGGGAAAGCAGCTCTCTAATATGAAGTGACAAAATAATTTCTAAGTTGAGGGATCACAGATTTATGTCGCGTGCTGACGTGTCAATGCAGCAGGGATGAGATCATCCCAGTCAGCGAAACTTATTTAAAAGGTGGGGTTAAGTTGTACATTTGCCATTAGGGTGCTTGTCTTGTGGGATTTTAGTTATTGTGTTTATTAGTTTTTAATTTCTAAGTGAGATGTTTGGTGTGTTTTTGAAAGGGATGTTGATTAGTGTAACTTATTATGAATATTAAATTGGGTCGGACGTCACATGTCAATTATTATGATATTGATGTGATAAAATTCAAAGAATTAGAGGTTCATTTTTTTTACTCGAGTTTAAAATGTGAATGGTTAATTACAATATTTATATATTAAAAGTGAAATACCAACACAACTATGCCAAGTTTATCTATATTTTGAAACTACTAGTTAAGAATCTTACAAATTAATAAGTTATCATTTTTTCTTCTATGTATTTGATCAATTGATTTGATGTTGGTGGAGTCTCAGATAGCACTGATTATCTTGCATCATATGGCTTAGTAAAATGGGTTAGGGGTCTAAGTTATCTTAATCATGCCTCGTCTTTACCTCCTAATGGGCATACGAAAACATATAGTGGAAGGTTTGACTTCTTAGTCGTGATTGTCTTTCTGTCAACGTCAAATTACACAAAGGGTGTGATCAATGTTTTACTAATGTTATATGCTCGAATTATCCTACATCCTTCTTCTGTGCCATCCACTAGGGCTTCATCATCAGGGCCTTCCACCTATTGGGCTTCTTATTCACACATTTTTTAGCAAAAGAATTATTAGCCATTGCATATGGTTCTTTAAGATGGCGTCTCCTCACAATATCTACACCTGAAGTTTATGTTCAAATAATCGAATTGTTGGGCCCTAGTTAAACTTCCACATCCATGCATGGGGGGTTTCTTTTCTTTCTTTTTTTATGAAATGTTTGTTTTAACTATTAATATATGCAATATATACATGACCTTTTATACCAAAAAAACAATAGTTGTGTTGCACCACCACCACAAGCATAGAGTCCAAAACCTAAAGACCTGTGAGCTTCACAATCTAACATACATACAAAATTGCCACAAATTTCAATAAACCAAAATCTGACAAAATGTTGAATGCTCTAATATAAACAAAATGTAAGGGCACTTGCCTTGATAAAACAACAAAGATTCACACCACAACAAGGAGTGAGCGTGTGCTAGGTGGTGGGTGATCCTTGGGAGTGACCCTCGTCCTTTGATGGTTGGCTTGAGATCTAGAATAACATGTCCCCAGCTATATTGCCCTTAAAATGCTTGACATCTAGAATAATAGGTCCTTAACTATGGTGTCTTTGATTAGGTTCAAGTGATTTCTCCACTTCAAAAATGGCAACGAGAATAGTGGGGAATTTATAACCAATTGATGATGGAGGAGTGGGTTTGTTGTGACGCCTTTCACAACACTCCCAAACAAGTTGACCAACACAATGGTGTGGGTAATTTGAACATTGAGATTGGATGACCAAGTAAGAGTATTAGCAAGGACCTCCTTACTCACTGTACTTGGAACACCACCCTAGTAGATGATCAAGTGGCATAAGTGATCCATCTCAACTTGTGCATTTTGAAATTAGAAAGAAATCTCTAGGTACAAATTAGCACATGTCAAAGCAACATCAAACTAGGGGAACTTTCTATAATGTTTAACACCTTTAAACAAACATTCATTAATCATTTCCAAATAAAAAACAATACTTCAATACAAAGAATTTGTGATAGTGATCGAAATTCAATGACCCAAGAAAGCTTGTTCCCTGTAAGGGTTGTTTTGCAATAAATATGAGAGGGAATGATTTATCTGCATACAAGGTAAACACATTCCCAGTGTAACTAAGCAAAGACACAATACCAAAACATATGTTTAATGGTCTCATTATTTTCACAAAACAAACACTTAGGTTGAGAGAACCCCAGAGGTCATTATGGAAAAAGCAAATATTGCCTTCTTTGGCTCGATGAAAGGCTTCCACGACGAGGAGATTTGAAAAGCATGTAATTCCTTTGTTTATATTTGAGATTCCTTATATTGTTTGGCATNTTTTCAACACTTCACAATCTTTAAATCACAATGTACTGAAAACTGAAATAAGAGAGCAACGTAAATATCAAGATCACAAATGCACACAGAGATTTACCCTGGGGAAACCCAATACTGGAGAAAACCAAAGCAAAAGATCTTCCTCTTTATTAATGAATAAGCTTGCAGGTATACAAAACCCTCAATGGGGTGCTACAGTACAAAATCACAAGAGAGAGAGGACGGATGTTATGAGGTACGATCTAATTTTCTAGCATCAGTCAAAGAGGAACTTTGAAATATCGCAATTTTTTACCATCTAATTTTCTAGCATCAGTCAACTATCGCAATTTTTCACCTTTGTCAATTCATTTTCCGACATGACATTGTCAGAACAAGAGAATTATCAGACATGATTTTTCAGGCTCTTGCGAGAAAGTCTTTCCAAACAATAGTCAAAAATTTAATCCTTTGCAAAAATACCGCAATATGAAGTGGCAAATGAGTCATCCGATCGTTACTTCTCATCTCACGAACTATCAAAGAAATCTAATTTAAACCCTAAGGCAACATAACCTGCACATTTTACTGCTCTTCGTCCTCCAGTCTAGGTCAAAAAAGGGGTAACAATGGCAATTCAAGCTCCCTCGGGTTCATACAGCTAGGCTTGGGCTCTACGAAACATCTTTGTACAGGAAAACTCACTTCCTCACATATGAGTCAAACTCATGGCCACTTTCTTCAGAATAAAAAAGAATTTGAAGACCATTTTGAATAGATTATAGCGGAAAAAATAAAAGGCACAAGCGTACCTGCGCAATGGCGTTTAGATTGATCGGTCCAAAATTGAACGTCATTATTTTGGCGAATTTCAGCTCCTGCCTAGTCGAATCGTAGATGAACCAAAGCTCCAAGAAGTCAATTTCACAAATCTGCGCGATGAGGAAGAAATGAGGTGCCAGAGGGGAAAGCAGCTCTCTAATATGAAGTGACAAAATAATTTCTAAGTTGAGGGATCACAGATTTATGTCGCGTGCTGACGTGTCAATGCAGCAGGGATGAGATCATCCCAGTCAGCGAAACTTATTTAAAAGGTGGGGTTAAGTTGTACATTTGCCATTAGGGTGCTTGTCTTGTGGGATTTTAGTTATTGTGTTTATTAGTTTTTAATTTCTAAGTGAGATGTTTGGTGTGTTTTTGTAAGGGATGTTGATTAGTGTAACTTATTATGAATATTAAATCGGGTCGGACGTCACATGTCAATTATTATGGTATTGATATGATAAAATTCAAAGAATTAGAGGTTCATTTTTTTTACTCGAGTTTAAAATGTAAATGGTTAATTACAATATTTATATATTAAAAGTGAAATGCCAACACAACTATGCCAAGTTTATCTATATTTTGAAACTACTAGTTAAGAATCTTACAAACTAATAGGTTATCATTTTTTTTTCTGTGTATTTCATCAATTGATTTGATGTTGGTGGAGTCTCAGATAGCATTGATTATCTTGCGTCATATGGCTTAGTAAAATGGGTTAGGGGTCCAAGTTATCTTAATCATGCCTTGTCTTTACCTCCTAATGGACATACGAAAACATATAGTGGAAGGTTTGACTTCTTAGTTGTGATTGTCTTTCTGTCCACATCAATTTACACAAAGGGTGTGATCAATGTTTTACTAATGTTATATGCTCGAATTATCCTACATCCTTCTTGCGTGCCATCCACTAGGGCTTCATCGTCAGGGCCTTCCACCTATTGGGCTTCTTATTCACACATTTTTTAGCAAAAGAATTATTAGCCATTGCATATGGTTCTTTAAGATGGCGTCTCCTCACAATATCTACACATGAAGTTTATGTTCAAATAATCGAATTGTTGGGCCCTAGTTAAACTTCCACATCCATGCATGGGGGGTTTCTTTTCTTTCTTTTTTTATGAAATGTTTGTTTTAACTATATATGCAATATATACATGACCTTTTATACCAAAAAAACAATAGTTGTGTTGCACCACCACCACAAGCATAGAGTCCAAAACCTAAAGACCTATGAGCTTCACAATCTAACATACATACAAAATTGCCACAAATTTCAATAAACCAAAATCTGACAAAATGTTGAATGCTCTAATATAAACAAAATGTAAGGGCACTTGCCTTGATCAAACAACAAAGATTCACACCACAACAAGGAGTGAACGTGTGCTAGGTGGTGGGTGATCCTTGGGAGTGACCCTCGTCCTTTGATGGTTGGCTTGAGATCTAGAATAACATGTCCCCAGCTATATTGCCCTTAAAATGCTTGACATCTAGAATAATAGGTCCTTAACTATGGTGTCTTTGATTAGGTTCAAGTGATTTCTCCACTTCAAAAATGGCAACGAGAATAGTGGGGAATTTATAACCAATTGATGATGGAGGAGTGGGTTTGTTGTGACGCCTTTCACAACACTCCCAAACAAGTTGACCAACACAATGGTGTGGGTAATTTGAACATTGAGATTGGATGACCAAGTAAGAGTATTAGCAAGGACCTCCTTACTCACTGTACTTGGAACACCACCCTAGTAGATGATCAAGTGGCATAAGTGATCCATCTCAACTTGTGCATTTTGAAATTAGAAAGAAATCTCTAGGTACAAATTAGCACATGTCAAAGCAACATCAAACTAGGGGAACTTTCTATAATGTTTAACACCTTTAAACAAACATTCATTAATCATTTCCAAATAAAAAACAATACTTCAATACAAAGAATTTGTGATAGTGATCGAAATTCAATGACCCAAGAAAGCTTGTTCCCTGTAAGGGTTGTTTTGCAATAAATATGAGAGGGAATGATTTATCTGCATACAAGGTAAACACATTCCCAGTGTAACTAAGCAAAGACACAATACCAAAACATATGTTTAATGGTCTCATTATTTTCACAAAACAAACACTTAGGTTGAGAGAACCCCAGAGGTCATTATGGAAAAAGCAAATATTGCCTTCTTTGGCTCGATGAAAGGCTTCCACGACGAGGAGATTTGAAAAGCATGTAATTCCTTTGTTTATATTTGAGATTCCTTATATTGTTTGGCATSCTRTCAAGAATAAGCATTGGGCATAGAGTGTGATAATTGAYGAGTGCCTAAATTGGCATACTTTCAACACTCGTCTAATACCTTTTTGCTTACCATTTTCCATCRATCACTTCCTTTTTKATACTCTCCTTATCTAGTTTTTCCGCATTTATCATCAAGGTACAAATCCTCCCCATATGCCATTATTACGATATTCTTGCATATTTCTTAAAGGAACTTGTTACTTTCATGTACTAATACTTCTACACAGGAGTAATACAATAGCTGCAACTCCCCACAGTGGTTACAATACATCAATGTTGCAATTCCAGGCACATTCCAATTGTTGAAACTCCAAGTATACTCTTTGTGTTGCGACTTCAGCTAACCATTGCCACTCCAAACACAATTTTGAGTTGTTGCAATTCCCAACGTGTTTTCTATTGCTATGAATCCAAGTACACCGTTGTTGCAATTCCAAATATAAAGTCACCAGCACCGATGGTTATGAAACAGTCTTCATAGAGGAAAGTGATAGGAGTCAAATGGATGACCAAAAGGAGAATCAGTTTTGCCACAACATCGGCACACATAGATATTTTCTAAAATTATTGTGACCGGATGAACAAACAGATTCACATGGTTGTCCATCTGTTCATTTGTATAATTTTAGACAGTAATCATATTGTATAAGAACCTCGGCTTCCCTAGAGTTGAGGGGAGAGAATTATGGTGATAAGCATTCAATTGTTATTGTATTTTCAGATTTCTACAATATAATTTCCATTCCTGCTCTTATTTGTGTGTTGATGTGTTGGTGATCGTGTGATCCTGGTTTCGTAGCTCTGTACCTTACCTAAGGGGGTAGGGCTCCCTCCTTAGTCAAGTACTGCATGTACATTAGCGTAGGCTTTAATCTTTTAATTATGTTCATTTGTTTCAGTAATCGTTTCATTTCTTAGTCTACTACAATTCCAATTTCATAGAAACAATATTACAATTCATGTGTGGTTGATATTAAGTTAGTGTTAGAATAATTCATAACTTTAAGTTGCAATTCAACTTTGTTTTGATTTCTCTGAGTTCAAGGCCGCATAGGTTGTTATAGCTCTAGGTACTACAATTCGCTTCGCTTTAAATTCGGTCACTACAACTCACATTGTTGCAACTCATGTCACTGTGATTTCTTTTGTGTTGCANAAAATGGCAACGAGAATAGTGGGGAATTTATAACCAATTGATGATGGAGGAGTGGGTTTGTTGTGACGCCTTTCACAACACTCCCAAACAAGTTGACCAACACAATGGTGTGGGTAATTTGAACATTGAGATTGGATGACCAAGTAAGAGTATTAGCAAGGACCTCCTTACTCACTGTACTTGGAACACCACCCTAGTAGATGATCAAGTGGCATAAGTGATCCATCTCAACTTGTGCATTTTGAAATTAGAAAGAAATCTCTAGGTACAAATTAGCACATGTCAAAGCAACATCAAACTAGGGGAACTTTCTATAATGTTTAACACCTTTAAACAAACATTCATTAATCATTTCCAAATAAAAAACAATACTTCAATACAAAGAATTTGTGATAGTGATCGAAATTCAATGACCCAAGAAAGCTTGTTCCCTGTAAGGGTTGTTTTGCAATAAATATGAGAGGGAATGATTTATCTGCATACAAGGTAAACACATTCCCAGTGTAACTAAGCAAAGACACAATACCAAAACATATGTTTAATGGTCTCATTATTTTCACAAAACAAACACTTAGGTTGAGAGAACCCCAGAGGTCATTATGGAAAAAGCAAATATTGCCTTCTTTGGCTCGATGAAAGGCTTCCACGACGAGGAGATTTGAAAAGCATGTAATTCCTTTGTTTATATTTGAGATTCCTTATATTGTTTGGCATGCTATCAAGAATAAGCATTGGGCATAGAGTGTGATAATTGATGAGTGCCTAAATTGGCATACTTTCAACACTCGTCTAATACCTTTTTGCTTACCATTTTCCATCGATCACTTCCTTTTTTATACTCTCCTTATCTAGTTTTTCCGCATTTATCATCAAGGTACAAATCCTCCCCATATGCCATTATTACGATATTCTTGCATATTTCTTAAAGGAACTTGTTACTTTCATGTACTAATACTTCTACACAGGAGTAATACAGTAGTTGCAACTCCCCACAGTGGTTACAATACATCAATGTTGCAATTCCAGGCACATTCCAATTGTTGAAACTCCAAGTATACTCTTTGTGTTGCGACTTCAGCTAACCGTTGCCACTCCAAACACAGTTTTGAGTTGTTGCAATTCCCAACATGTTTTCTATTGCTATGAATCCAAGTACACCGTTGTTGCAATTCCAAATATAAAGTCACCAGCACTGATGGTTATGAAACAGTCTTCATAGAGGAAAGTGATAGGAGTCAAATAGATGACCAAAAGGAGAATCAGTTTTGCCACAACATCGACACACATAGATATTTTCTAAAATTATTGTGACCGGATGAACAAACAGATTCACATGGTTGTCCATCCGTTCATTTGTATAATTTTAGACAGTAATCATATTGTATAAGAACCTCGGCTTCCCTAGAGTTGAGGGGAGAGAATTATGCTGATAAGCATTCAATTGTTATTGTATTTTCAGATTTCTACAATATAATTTCCATTCCTGCTCTTATTTGTGTGTTGATGTGTTGGTGATCGTGTGATCCTGGTTTCGTAGCTCTGTACCTTACCTAAGGGGGTAGGGCTCCCTCCTTAGTCAAGTACTGCATGTACATTAGCGTAGGCTTTAATCTTTTAATTATGTTCATTTGTTTCAGTAATCGTTTCATTTCTTAGTCTACTACAATTCCAATTTCATAGAAACAATATTACAATTCATGTGTGGTTGATATTAAGTTAGTGTTAGAATAATTCATAACTTTAAGTTGCAATTCAACTTTGTTTTGATTTCTCTGAGTTCAAGGCCGCATAGGTTGTTATAGCTCTAGGTACTACAATTCGCTTCGCTTTAAATTCGGTCACTACAACTCACA
>JZKD02S2337188.1:0-11772 GCA_000966675.3 Picea glauca
CTTGATATGCTCCTGCATCATACTCCCTCGCTTGAAAATTTTCATGGGCTCCTGTCCATGAGCTCTTGTATGGTGTGTCCATGCTTCTGGATTTCCGCTTCGCTCTCCCATATGGCATATTCAACTGGATGGCCTTTCCACTTGACCAAATTCTCAAAATATTTCTTTCTCTTGGTCTTCTTGCTTACTCTTTTTTCCAGTATGCATTCCATCTACGGATTTTCTGCAATTGGCATCTGCTTTATCCACTGGATCACTGGATGCTCATTTCCTGTCCCTGTTTCTTCATCCTTATATGGGTACAAATATGAGATGTTGAATATCGGAGAAATTCCAATCCCATCGGGTAATTCAATCTTGTATGCATTAGCCCCAAATTTCTTCAAGACCTTACATGGTCTGATTTTCTTCATCTTCAGCTTATTATATGTTCCTCTTGGGAACCTTTCCTTTATTAAATGTGCCAGAACCAAATCACCAACCTCAAATTGAAGTTTTCTTCTGTACTGGTCTGCTCTGCGCTTATATTCCTGGCTTGAATTCTGCAAATGATCCTTCACCTGGCTATGAATTTCCTTCATCACCTCTGCGAAATCTTCCTAGTTGCATTCTATTATGAATCCCTTAACTCAGAAATTCCTCTTGGATGCATGCCATAGACAATCTAAAATGGACTCTGCCCTGTGCTTCTATTAACTGAGTCGTTATAAGCAAATTCTGCCTGCGGTAATATGTTGTCCCACTGGCTATGGTGTTCTATCACCAGGATTCTCAGCAAGTCTCCCAGACTTCTGTTCACCACTTATGTCTGTCCATCCATCTAAGGATGATAAGATGAACTAAAATACAAGTTAGTTCCCAGCTTCTTCCATAAGGTCCTCCAAAAGTGTCATATGAACTTTGTGTATCGATCCGAAACTATGCTCCTTGGTAAGCCGTGAAGTCGAATGACTTCTTTGAAAAACATATTCGCAATGTGAGTTGCGTCACTGGCTTTCTAACATGGAATGAAGTGTTCCATCTTGGAAAATCTATCCACCACCACAAATATTGAGTCAAATACTCTTTGTGTTCTTGGCAACCCCAATATGAAATCCATGTTGATTGCATCCCATGGCCTCTCAAGTATTGGCAATGGTTGATAAAACCCTGCATTATGTTTCCTTCCCTTCGAATGCTAGCAAATTCTACATCTGGCCACGAATATCTTGATGTCTGCTCACATTCCCGGCCAAAAATATGACTCATTCAATTTTGCGAACGTCTTGTCGTGACCAAAGTGTCCTGCCAATCCTCCACTGTGTTTCTCCTTCAACAAATTCTCCCTCGTGGAGCATTTCGGAATACACAACTGATTACCTTTAAACAATAATCCTTCCTGGATCATGTATTCTACCCATTGGCTACTATTTCTGAGAATTGGATTCTCAGCTACTTCATACACCTCCTTAAAATCTTGATCATCTACGTACATGTCCCTGAGATCATCAAAACCCAATGTTTTGACTTTGAAATCCTGCAATAGCAAACACTTCCTGCTCAAAGCATCAACAACTTTGTTAGTAGTACCAGAAATATGTTTAATCACAAAAGTGAAATTCTGCATATACTCAACCCATTTGACATTCCTCTGATTCAACTTTTCATGTTGAGTCACAAACTGCAGTGCATGATTGTCACTGTATAAGACAAATTCTTTCGGGATCAAGTAATGTCTCCATTTTTTCAATGCCTGGATAATAGCATAAAATTCCTTATCATAAGTGGAGTATTTCACTTTTGCTTCATTCATCTTCTTGCTGAAGTATGCTATCAGCCTCTGTTCCTGACTTAAGACTGCCCCTATTGCAAATCCACTTGCATCGCATTTCACCTGAAATGTCTTTTGGAAACCGGAAACACCAGAACTGGTTGTTCCGTAATATTCCTCTTCAATAGATTAAAACTCTTTTCATCCTCTTCTGTCCAGTGAAAATAATTGTGTCTTTTCTTCACTATATCCATCATCGGTGCACTAATTCCACTGAAATTCTTGATGAACTTCTGGTAGAAACTAGCCAATCCGAGAAAACTTCTCACCTCAAAAATATTCTTCGGTGATGGCCAATTCTTGATTACCTCCACCTTATCTGGGTCCATCCTCAACTCATCTGGAGAAATAACAAACCCCAAGTAAATGAGCTCTGTCTTCATGAATGCGGATTTATTCATGTTTATCAACAACTTCTCCTACTGTAATCTCTGCATCATTGTAGCCAAATGCTTCAGATGCTCTGCCACTATTTTACTGAAAACCAGTATGTTGTCTAAATACACAATGACAAATTTTCTGATGAACTCCCTCAGGACTTCGTTCATCAACCTCATGAAGTTACTTGGCACATTTTTTAAGCCAAATGGAATAACAAGCCATGCATACAACCCTTCGTTGGTTTTGAATGCTGTCTTCCACTCATCACCTTCTCTCATGCGGATTTGATGATAACCACTTTTCAAATCAATTTTTGAAAATAATTTTGCTCCACTCAAGAAATCCATCAGATCATCCATCCTTGGCAATGGAAATCTATACCTGATGGTTATCTTGTTAATTTCCCTCGATTCAGTACACATCCTCCAACCTCCATCTTTCTTCGGACTGAGTACTATTGGAACAACACACAAACTCAAGCTTTCTCTAACCAAACCTTTGTCCAACAACTCCTGGACTTGTCTTTTGACCTCTTCATTCTCTTGCAGTGTCAATCTATACGTGGATTTGGTTGGAAAACCAGCTCCTAGTATGAGATCATTATGATGACTCACACTTCTGATCAGTGGCAAAGAATGAGGTAGTTCGTCCACTACTATGTCAACGAACTCTTCTAGCAGTTCCTGAACCTCTTCTGGTAAATCGTCCATTCTTGTGCTATTCAAAACAATCTTTGGTTTTCTGACCACAATGAATTGTGGATCCTCCTTCTTCTTAAACTCTGTAAGAAGTTCCTTCCCACTCATGAGAAGTACAATGTTACTTACTTCCGGCTTCACCTCCTTATCCTTGATTGGAAGCAACATGTGTGTCCTCCCACTCTTTTCCAGGGTGTATGTGTTCATTCTCCCATCATGAATCACATTCCTATCATATTTCCATGGTCTACCCAGCAATAGATGACAAACATCCATAGGAATAACATCACAGAGTATCTTATCATTATACCATCCTATCTTAAATTCAAATAAAAATTGTTTAGTGACAGTTACCTGATGTCCTTTTTGTAGCCACGAAACTCTGTATGGAGTTGGATGATCAATCGTCTCCAGCTCCAGATTTTCTACCATCTCCGTAGAAACGAGATTATTCGTGCTACCACTGTCCATAATGACCTTGCATACCCTATTCTTGGTCTTGCAAGTAGTCTGGAAAANTCCTGCAATAGCAAACACTTCCTGCTCAAAGCATCAACAACTTTGTTAGTAGTACCAGAAATATGTTTAATCACAAAAGTGAAATTCTGCATATACTCAACCCATTTGACATTCCTCTGATTCAACTTTTCATGTTGAGTCACAAACTGCAGTGCATGATTGTCACTGTATAAGACAAATTCTTTCGGGATCAAGTAATGTCTCCATTTTTTCAATGCCTGGATAATAGCATAAAATTCCTTATCATAAGTGGAGTATTTCACTTTTGCTTCATTCATCTTCTTGCTGAAGTATGCTATCAGCCTCTGTTCCTGACTTAAGACTGCCCCTATTGCAAATCCACTTGCATCGCATTTCACCTGAAATGTCTTTTGGAAACCGGAAACACCAGAACTGGTTGTTCCGTAATATTCCTCTTCAATAGATTAAAACTCTTTTCATCCTCTTCTGTCCAGTGAAAATAATTGTGTCTTTTCTTCACTATATCCATCATCGGTGCACTAATTCCACTGAAATTCTTGATGAACTTCTGGTAGAAACTAGCCAATCCGAGAAAACTTCTCACCTCAAAAATATTCTTCGGTGATGGCCAATTCTTGATTACCTCCACCTTATCTGGGTCCATCCTCAACTCATCTGGAGAAATAACAAACCCCAAGTAAATGAGCTCTGTCTTCATGAATGCGGATTTATTCATGTTTATCAACAACTTCTCCTACTGTAATCTCTGCATCATTGTAGCCAAATGCTTCAGATGCTCTGCCACTATTTTACTGAAAACCAGTATGTTGTCTAAATACACAATGACAAATTTTCTGATGAACTCCCTCAGGACTTCGTTCATCAACCTCATGAAGTTACTTGGCACATTTTTTAAGCCAAATGGAATAACAAGCCATGCATACAACCCTTCGTTGGTTTTGAATGCTGTCTTCCACTCATCACCTTCTCTCATGCGGATTTGATGATAACCACTTTTCAAATCAATTTTTGAAAATAATTTTGCTCCACTCAAGAAATCCATCAGATCATCCATCCTTGGCAATGGAAATCTATACCTGATGGTTATCTTGTTAATTTCCCTTGATTCAGTACACATCCTCCAACCTCCATATTTCTTCGGACTGAGTACTGTTGGAACAACACACAAACTCAAGCTTTCTCTAACCAAACCTTTGTCCTACAACTCCTGGACTTGTCTTTTGACCTCTTCATTCTCTTGCAGTGTCAATCTATACGTGGATTTGGTTGGAAAACCAGCTCCTGTTATGAGATCAATATGATGACTCACACTTCTGATCAGTGGCAAAGAATGAGGTAGTTCGTCCACTACTATGTCAGCGAACTCTTCTAGCAGTTCCTGAACCTCTTCTGGTAAATCGTCCATTCTTGTGCTATTCAAAACAATCTTTGGTTTTATGACCACAATGAATTGTGGATCCTCCTTCTTCTTAACCTCTGTAAGAAGTTCCTTCCCACTCATGAGAAGTACAGTGTTACTTACTTCTGGCTTCACCTCCTTATCCTTGATTGGAAGCAACATGTGTGTCCTCCCACTCTTTTCCAGGGTGTATGTGTTCATTCTCCCATCATGAATCACATTCCTATCATATTTCCATGGTCTACCCAGCAATAGATGACAAACATCCATAGGAATAACATCACAGAGTATCTTATCATTATACCATCCTATCTTAAATTCAAATAAAAATTGTTTAGTGACAGTTACCTGATGTCCTTTTTGTAGCCACGAAACTCTGTATGGAGTTGGATGATCAATCGTCTCCAGCTCCAGATTTTCTACCATCTCCGTAGAAACGAGATTATTCGTGCTACCACTGTCCATAATGACCTTGCATACCCTATTCTTGGTCTTGCAAGTAGTCTGGAAAATTCTGGTTCTTTGGACTGAACTCTCCACCTCCTTCTTTGGTGTCAAAATAACTTTTCACATCATCAACGATCTTCCGCCTTCAGCGTCTTTTGTCTCAACATCTCGCCTCTATGCTTCGGTGATATGGGTTTCTCCTCCTTCTCTCTTTTTATCTGGACACTCGTAGGACTTGTGCCCATTCTTTCCACATGTGAAGTAGGTTATTACTCCTCCTCTTCCTCTTCCTCTACCTCTAGTACGAGGAAAAGTATTATTGTCAGCATAATCTCCTCTCTGTTCAGTATGCTGCCCTCTTTGTTCAGCATATTTCCCTCTCTGTGAGGTTCCACCTCTCTCAGTTCGAGTCTGAGGTTTCTTCCAGTCCTCCTTGGGCTTTTGATATTTATTCTGGGCAATTGATTTGCCTCTGGGCTGAATTCTGCCTCGGCCTCTCTAACCCTGCTTTTGGCTCAACTTCTCTTCAACGTTTAGAGCCATCCGATAAGAATATTCCACTGTTCATATGGTTACCATGCTCATCTCATCCTATATGTCGTATATCAGGCCATTCATGTATCTGACAACGTTTTTATCATCGCTCTCCCAATGAACTGCCCTGATGTTCAACTTGTAGAATTCTTCAGTGTATTCTTTCACTGTCATCAGCTTCTGTCTCAGGTTCTACATTCTCCTAAACAGAGGAATATGGTAATATCTGGGGATGAATTTCCCTTCATCTTCGCGATCATTCTATCCCAGCTCTTGATCTTCTGCTTGCCTTTGCGGCATCTGTTAGCTTGTAGTTCATCCCACCACAATGCTACATGTCCCTTCAATCTTGTGACAACATGCTTGACCTTCTTGTCTTCTTCGACATCTTCATAGTCAAAGTANTGTATGTGTTCATTCTCCCATCATGAATCACATTCCTATCATATTTCCATGGTCTACCCAGCAATAGATGACAAACATCCATAGGAATAACATCACAGAGTATCTTATCATTATACCATCCTATCTTAAATTCAAATAAAAATTGTTTAGTGACAGTTACCTGATGTCCTTTTTGTAGCCACGAAACTCTGTATGGAGTTGGATGATCAATCGTCTCCAGCTCCAGATTTTCTACCATCTCCGTAGAAACGAGATTATTCGTGCTACCACTGTCCATAATGACCTTGCATACCCTATTCTTGGTCTTGCAAGTAGTCTGGAAAAGTCTGGTTCTTTGGACTGAACTCTCCACCTCCTTCTCTGGTGTCAAAAGAACTTTTCACATCATCAATGATCTTCCACCTTCAACGTCTTCTGTCTCAACATCTCGCCTCTGTGCTTCGGTGATATGGGTTTCTTCTCCTTCTCTCTTTTTATCTGGACACTCGTAGGACTTGTGCCCATTCTTTCCACATGTGAAGCAGGTTATTACTCCTCCTCTTCCTCTTCCTCTACCTCTAGTACGAGGAAAAGTATTATTGTCAGCATAATCTCCTCTTTGTTCAGTATGCTGCCCTCTTTGTTCAGCATACTGCCCTCTCTGTGAGGTTCCACCTCTCTCAGTTCGAGTCTGAGGTTTCTTCCAGTCCTCCTTGGGCTTTTGATATTTATCCTGGGCAATTGATTTGCCTCTGGGCTGACTTCTGCCTCGGCCTCTCTAACCCTGCTTTTGGCTCAACTTCTCTTCAGCGTTTAGAGCCATCCGATAAGAATATTCCACTGTTCAGATGGTTACCATGCTCATCTCATCCTGTATGTCGTATATCAGGCCATTCATGTATCTGACAACTTTTTCATCATCGCTCTCCCAATGAACTGCCCTGATGTTCAGCTTGTAGAATTCTTCAGTGTATTCTCTGTCTCAGGTTCTACATTCTCCTAAACAGAGGAATCTGGTAATATCTGGGGATGAATTTCCCTTCATCTTCGCGATCATTCTATCCCAGCTCTTGATCTTCTACTTGTCTTTGCGGCATCTGTTAGCTTGTAGTTCATCCCACCACAATGCTACATGTCCCTTCAATCTTGTGACAACATGCTTGACCTTCTTGTCTTCTTCGACATCTTCATAGTCAAAGTATGTGTCAAGAGCTCTAATCCAATCTAGAAGCTCCTCTGCATCCAAGTTTCCCTCATAAAATGGAATGTCCATTTTCTCTCTTGCACCCATTCTTGCAATAGCTCTGATCAATCTTTCATTTGTTTCATCTTCAGCTGCAACTTCTTCTTCATGTTCAGCCTCAATTTCACTTTCAGAATCACTAAGATCCCCAGCACTGACTGTGCATCTCTGTGATGTCTCCATGTCCTCAAGTCTAGCACGTAAATCACACATTTCTTTTTCCATAGCTAGATCAGTCATCTATCTACCTCTTCTTCTCGGCATTTCCCTCTCCTCTGGTGGATCGGGCGTTTGTCTGTCCCTTCTCCTTGGTGGCATGGTGAATTATCCTTTTCTCTACTACAGAAAGCAAAGAACCTTTCTGTTCTCTGATACCAAACCTGACGCAGCCCTCCTCAACCCTCGAGTCGGAAGGTCACATACACATAGGATCTTCCTTTCTGCACTGGCCTGAAGATATTTCATAAATGGCTCTTCTATTTCCCTTTCGGGAAATCTGCACCCACAATCAACTTCAAGAATTTCCCCCCTTGTACTTCGGGAGGTCGGACTTCGCACTTCCACGAACCCGGTGGTCAAGTGCTTTTCCTCCAATCTCTGAAACCCAAAAACAGTCAATGCTGACCCTTCTTCTTTCTCTTTTGGACTTTTCCTTATCACGATTTCAGCGCTCGCGGTGTCAAGCAAATTGTTCCCACGATTCCCGAAACCCAATTTTCTGAAATTCCGACGCGCTCACAAGGTTGAAATTTCAACGCCCCTTTACTTCTATTGGGACTTCGAACTTCACGATATCATGAATCCTAATGCAAGGGACTCGGATCTTTTCCCCACGAAAAATCGAAATGGTCAATGGAGTTTGACTCCATGTCGATAGTGCGCCACCTGTCCACCTTGCTGACTCCTCTAGCCCCACACCATTCTCTTAGCCTTCAGGACTTCACGGTTTGGGATATCGTGATTCTTGTTGCAAATTTTACGAGACTTTCACCTACGAAAACCCGATATAGGAATCCACGTGTAAATCCAACGACCCTTGTGGCTTGGATCTACGGTTTTGATCCTCCTGAGCTTAGAACCTTTTGGGAATACTCACCATATCTCCCCTGCTCCTTCGTGATATCTAACGGCCCACGTGACTTTGTCGATTCTCCACTGAGAATTTCGACCATCCATCCTTTTCCTTGAGAACTCATCCTCCTGTGGTCCCTCGTCACTACACCTTCCCTGAAACTTTCTAAGGTGCTTGGACGCTTTCCTTCCTTTGACCCTTTCGAAGGTCTGAATCCTTCTCAACTTTCTCCGACTTCGAGTCTTTCAGAAAAACCCCTGCTTGCACTCCTTGCGGTGACCTTCAAACACTTTCAAGTGTTGACCTTCTTGAACTCTGTGCACACCTACAGCAATAGTCTCTCAATGCTTCGCTCAGATTCACAACTCTGAGATTTCTCTCAGCCTACACACTCCTTGCACGACTCCTACATCTGACTGCACCTCTTGTGTGAATCAGAACAAAAGATATCTCTCCTGAGCTTTCAGAGACAAACCTATGAACACCTTTTCGACGCACTCCTTGCGGACAATTCAAATGCACTCCTTGCAGGAACTCTTGCTCAAATAGAGAAACAATTGAAACTCATTCTTTTTCCCTTTCCTCTTAGATTTCAAACACTCAACAATAAATCATTCATACATAGCATAAAAGCAATTGCATGACAGAAAGAGTAAAACATTCATGAGAATAACATTCAAAGATGCATACACAGAGAATATATGAACACCATGAGTCTGAATCACAACTTTCTTGTATTAATTCAGAAATTTTGTACATGGAGTCTGCTACACAACTCTTTGCTTCTCTTCTATACTCTCCAGAATTATGTTACAATATACAATGAGGGTGTCTATATCTCGTTTCCCTCTTGCGCTCTAAAACTATCTAATCTAACATTCAATTCTATCTACCTGCATTTACTACTATAAATGCCTTCTACCTACTAAGGACGAGAGTGAATCGCTCATGGTTCATTTTCATTATACAAGTGCACCTCCACTTGATGTTTCATTAATGGTTCAAGATATTTCAAAATTTGTGTTGGGCACTTTTCCAGCTGTCCGTTGTCTCCGCGCTGGCTCGCTTGAGATGTTCCTGCATCATCCTTGGTAGTTGGGTTTTTTGATTAGCTGCTTGGTATTCTTCTCGAGTGATTGCTTTTATACCAAGTAGAAGTTATATATCAAGTCGCTTATTAGTCCATGCATTTTATTTTTAAATACATTGAAAATACAAAAAAAATAGGCATTTTTCATTGGTTGGTATTTTTGTCTTTGAACCTTTATCATTATCTTAGCACATTTAGCGAAAGATTGCATTTTAGTTCTGAGTTGCAGAGTTAAAATTGAAGATTGCACTATTTTTTCTTTAGCATATCATTCACAGTAAAGTTAAAGTTAGTCTTTGCATTATATCTATTTTTATTTCTATGCAGAGTCATAACACCACGAGTTTCATTTCCATACCTCTTTGAGTAATCACAGCCAATAAAATTTACGCTTTAAACTAAAATTGATTAGTCGCGATTTTATTTTTTAGGGTGCACAAACTAGCCTAGGATTTAGTGCCTTGGAATAGGTTTTTGTGAGTAAACTTCTCCAAGGAAATTAAATCAACTTATGTGTCTGAGACAGGGAGTTGAGAAATCCATTGTATAATTGGTAATATCAGGAGGCTCCACTCACACCGAAGTTAATCACGAGGTCACGTGAAGTTAGTTGAAGGGATAACCCCTAGATACTCACCTAGCGTCATAGATATTTCTGTGGATTTATTCGTATTTGGGGATCTTGCTAGTGCCCATACCTCTGTGAGAGGTGTTTCTTTCAAGGTTTCGGGCTTTGATACCCTTCCCATATGGTGATCCAGACTTATGATTGCTCGCCTGTGCATCGGTTATACAATGGTTTATTAGTTGCTTGACTTAGGTTTCTCATAGGTTACTTGCAGGGGTTATTCTGTTTGTATCCTGAGTCGGATAGGGGTCGGACAACACACAAACTTTATGGAGGATTACCACTCCGGGGGGGTCGGATCGACTAGTTGTTAAGCCTACAAGGGACCTTATAACTGATTATGTTACCTCCAAACTTTAGCAGGGAGTCTCAAATCCCTCTTGGACGAGGCATACCTTCTTTCGCAAGGAAGGCCACTCAACCACTTTAGCCCGTTTGCATACATATTGGTCGTTTGACTTTTTGGTATGCTCTTTGACTATTAACTGACCATAGGATTTCGTGTTGAGTCTTTGTTATCATGGATAGTGGAGTTCCTTTTTCTCCCTCATTTACTACTACCCCCCCCATGACGTTCATGGGGGAAAATCCGTCCTCTTTTTATAATGGTATGCAGAATTATGGTACTCAATCAATGCCTTGGGTCTATAATCATTTTTCTCATGGTATGTCTGATATGTCTTTGCACTTGCCATCATCTGTCTCACCTCCTTATGCGAATACAACTTTTGGGTCTAGGGGCATGATGCCTCCTTCTAATGCCTATCCATTTGGAGGGATTCATATCCTTCAAACACCTCTTATGGTAGGAGGTTGGAATCTTCCTTCCTACGAATACACTATGCGAGAAGTAAGTGCCCAATTAAGAAATCATTCTACTTATCACACTCCATCCACTTATCCTTCTTCCGCTATGTCAGTTCCTACGAACACTTTTCCCATGGAGGACCTCCATCTGTCCTCAGGTGTTTCATCCGGAGGGGAGTTATTTTTATAGTATTGGCAATCCCCCTCATAAAGTTCCTTCACCTATGGGCAACATATATCCTCACATGAGAAACCCTTTTCATGTCACTTTCACTTCACAAGTGAATTCCTCAGTGTTGATGCCCTTACAACCCTTTATGAATCAATATGGAGGAGGATACTATCTTGCTGGACAGGGACAGGGTGTAAACCAGGATCCTTCCTGGCCTCCAATTTCTTAGAACCAATCTTTCCTTGGACCTTGGTCTCAAATGTCACAATTCATCACTGCCGCAAGTCCAGTCACTGCGTTTCATACTAGCATTATATCACCAACCTCTGTTAGTCATGTTGGAGATTGGTCGACAACCTCTACAAGTCATGTTGAAAACCCGCAACCATCCATTGAAATTCATGCTGGGGGCACATGTCTGGTCACTGTTAGTCACACTACACATCCATATCCAACCTTTTCTAGTCATGTTGGGGATTTATCACCAACCTCTTCTAGTCATGTTGGGGATTCATCATCATCCTTTGCTAGTCATGTTGGGGATTCATCATCAACCTCTGCTAGTCATGTTGGGGATTCATCACCAACCTATGCTAGTCATGTTGG
>JZKD02S2337210.1:9333-21371 GCA_000966675.3 Picea glauca
CCTACATAGGATTTTATGATTGATAATGTAGCCAAATTTATTTTTGAGAATTTTATTAGAAGGTTTAGTTGCCCAAGGAATTTGACCAGTGACCAAGGTAGGAACTTACTAAACATCACTATAGATACTTTGAGTAGTGAATTTCTTAGCCAGAATCATAAAATTATCCCCTATCATCCTTAGGCTAATGAGGCTAGAGAATATTTAATAATATTTTAGGGAAGATTTTGACTAAATTTTTTATGTAATAGAGATGGCTAGGATGAGAGAATTCCTATAGTATTATGGGAATATAGGACCACTACCAAGAAATTACATAAGAAACCACCTTTTTAGTTGGTGGATGGTCATGAGGCTATTGTTCCTATAGAATTTTTGGTTTCTATCTCTATATTTCCCATGCTACCCATATGATATATGAAGAGCTAGTTGTAAAACAACTAGCTAACTTAATGCAATTATAATACTATTATTTTATGGTTGATTTTCATCAATACACAGAGAAGGAAAGGTATAAAGCATAGCATGATCACTATATCAATACCAAGTCATTTTCCAAAGGATATTTAGTCCTCTTATATGAAAAAAAATATTTAAAGAATCTTGGAAAGCTACAAATGCACTACTTGGGATCATTTATAGTTGCATAAATTAGATACTTAGGTGTAGTCCACTAGGACCAGCTAGATGATGTTCTTAAATCTAGATGGGTGAATGGAATTCACTTGAATCCTTATCCTTCTACTTCATTATGAAGTTTGATTTAGATCCTATAATAGGGATTTGTTGGCCCTTGACCAAGTTTTGGAGAACCTTGGTCATGTTTGACCAATTTTGGGACTTTGATAGGCTGGTTGAGGATGGAGCGCCCAGGAGAAGCAGAGATCACGACATCTCACCCCCTTTTGCGAGATTTTTGGGTTTTAGGGTTTATGTAACGAGTATGGGATGTCGGCCCATGGGTTTTACCCATGTTTAGGCCCCTTTTGTAATATATAAATAAGTATGTAGGCGATGTAGGGGAGAGACCTAGTAGTTGGATCTATGTGATCGAATTGGCTTAGTGCATGACTGGTTAGCTTAGTGCATACTGTGTTGAGAACTTTCAAATTTAAGTGCAAGTGATTGTAATAAAGCTCTGTGTTGTGCCAAGCTTGGGGAAGGAGGATCTCGTGAGGTGTGCGCAGATCCCATGTCCTATGCAGAGTTGGATTTGTGGCTCCATGCATTTAAGAATATTGGAAGAATGTAATAAAGAAGAAGGAGAGTTGGTGGACGTAGCCCCACGTTGGGGGTGAACCACGTATATCCTGTGTTATGTTCTTTGTGTTGTGTTATTCTTTTATTTGCTTAGTGTTATAACCTTTATGTATGTTAGATGCATATGATATAGTAGATTAGTGCTTAATAATGTGAATGAATGCTAGATCTGATCTATTTCTATGTGCTAAGTCCTTGGATGTATTGGATCTTGATTACCATTGCATTGATCTGTAGCTATGGATTTAATCTACGATGTGATTAAAGGGGTTAAAGATTGATGAATGTTATTGGATAAGTTCTCTGTTAAGTATTGTGATCACATATCTATGTCCCAGCTAGGTTGTAGACACTTGAGTCCTACAACCCCCCCTGCCTCTACCTCAGGTGAGACTTCATCTTCTTCATAGGTGTTGCCGAAAGGGTCAGTAGTTAGGGTTTTCTTGGTGTGTTGTTGAAGCGTTGAACCCTGGGTCTACCCCTGTGCCAACAAATGGTTCCATTGTCGGGACTTGAAACTGTGATTGCTAGGAACTAAAGAAAAGAGAAAGCTTTGTGCGTAGATTTTTTACTCTAGTGCGCAGTATTATAATTGACTTGTGAAGCTCTATGCTAAGAAGGGAATCAGATATGAAGAAAAGAGGTAAGATCTTAAAGATTTTTTCTCTGATAAAGGTAAAATAAGTGGAAATGTTTGTTTCGAAGGAATGGATCTAGGTATGCTTGATAGATTTTGTCCTAGTTTGAAAACTAGGGCACAACTAGAAGAAAGAAGACTTGATATGAATAGATCCGATAGAAATAGTGAAATATATGTTATTCCTATGCATAGAAAGGATTTTTGGACTAACAAGTGGATGCAGGATCCTAGGAAGAATTTTTTGCAGGTTCGTCACTGTGATCCTAGTGCATAGTATAAGGTTAGGGATCATTTAAGAGAAAGAGAGGATTGACTCTTTGTTATAGTTGTAGAATATCAGGACATATTGTTAAGGAATTCCCTGGTAGAGGCCCTATTTGTATTTGTTGTAAAGTCGTTGGCCATGAAGTTTTGGATTTCCCTAGAATGATGGCTAAAGTTGAAAAGATGAATTTGAGACAAGAGAACCATGAGTAAGGTCAAGAGACTAAGGATATGATAGAACACCAGAAAGAATCAAAGACTATATTATTGCAGATGAAAGAAACACTGAATGATCACAAAGACATTGGTTTATCAGAGATCTTAAAAGAGAAGGAGTGCATAGAAACAAGAATATGAGACTTTGACATAGACTGTGTTCTGAATAAGTATGACAAAAAGTACTTGGGAAATTTTGGGAAAGTCTGCTATGGTTCCTTCATTGGGAGGAATAGGATTAATTAAAGGAAATATGATAACCCTATGTGGAATACTCACCCATGTACCTATGGTTGTTCATGGACCATCGACGGAAGAAGAATTTGAGGTCATTAATTTTGTTGGGAACAACGCCCCCCTTTGCACTTTTTTTATGAATGACTTGGATTGAGAAAGACCAGATCCAAAGGAAAGAAGAAGAGGAAGCTCTAGAACATTAAAAGCAAGAATTAAGAGATTTCATGATTAGGAGAATAACGCACTTACTAGAAGAACAAGAGGACAAGTCGAATCAACTGAGGACCAGAGAATTAGATGTCAAAGTTGAGAAAATGAAAGAAAGTTTGAAAAAACTGTCCATGCAGGAGAAACGAGCACCTACCCCTGAAGTAATAAGAGAAGAGGTATTCCACTCAAACCCATTGAAATATCATCAGTAGTGCGAAGTTACTATGATAAGAGAATATAAGAATAAGAATGGAAAGAGGAACCTAGTGATTTAGATCATAGGAAAGAAATCCAGAAAGCTCAGCAAGAAGAAAGCAAAGTTAGAAAAATTGCAGGAAGTTCCAGAGAAGACTTCACAGAAAGAAGGCTTGCAGAACTTGAACCTCGCCGGAATAGCAGAACAACACAAACTGGCACTTTGTCATGGCGAAGAAATATGATTGTAGGAGGTGTCTTGACCGTTAGAATGATGCTCCATAACGGCTAGCAACACAATTATTTCCTTAAATATCACCATTAGACCATTGGGACCACGCCATAACGAATGGAATCGTATTGATTGAGGCATTCCTTCTCGTTGGAAGAGTCTATTACGATATTGTATATTTAACCCGTTGAATGTCTCACCGAGGATACTTTTTCAAATTGAGATTATTCGAGACCACAGAGAAATCATTTCTATCGTGCAGTTCTTACTAAGACCTCACCACCCGTTTTGTTACCTTGAGTATTTGTCTGCCTACCCGAGATATTGGATCTCGAGTGTGTATGTCTGGTGGATGCAATGTAGTAGAGAAGTCAGTGGAAGAAATCCTAATAAACCTTATGGCTGAAAAGGTCATGTCTACAGGAGAACATGCTTCAATGAAGAGAGGGTTGCAAGCATCCCCATCGAATGCACGAATAGTGACAGAGAATTGGAGCAAGCATTGCGATGACCTCGCGAAAGTGAATCTCATACCATCGATCCTGCCCGACTATATCCCACCTCTGGCTGGTGTGGTTAGTCATGATAGAATTCTGAGAGATTTAGAGTACACCCTTATCACTGTGTACCCCCGAAGTGGATACGCACAGTTGGACCATAGCTAGGATTGATCCCGAAGGGGATACGCTCTTGTTGTCGGTCATGCCCATCTATATCCTGCCTCTGGATGGCGTGGTTAGTCATGACATTTTTCCAAGAGATTTTGATTACACCCTTATCATTGCGTACCTCTCGAGGGGGATACGCGTAGTTGGACCATAGCTAGGACTGATCCCTGATCTTAAGATAAACGATTTTAACCTAGGAGACCGAAATAATTATGCACTACTCGCATCGCATAAATATTTGACAAAGACAATGGGGAAGAAGTCGAAGATAGTCCCCCAGCCTTGGACCAAGGATATCACGAGGTCCACTATCCTCAATGTCATGAAGATACCCCACTTCGATAGACATCAGGAGGTTAATGCGTGCATTAAACCCCTCCTATCATGATTCCATGGAGGTTATCTATGGTTAAATAGGTGCGTGACTGTGGATCCGGCGTTGATCCAAATGATCACCAGATTAAGCATGCAGGGACCAGACCCTCAGAAATTATACCCAGGGAAGGTTGCAGATTGTGCCCTGGCGCAACAAATAAAAGACAGCTACGGTGATGTGGAGAAGGGGAAGCGGGTCTACAAGGTAGCCTCCATCCAAGATGGTGCAGTGCACCTATCTTGTCAGTTGATAGCATAAAATATCATCAAGAAGAATAGACCAATGCAAATCACAGGGTTCATCTTCGACCTCACAGGAAAATTCATTGAAGGGATGCAAATGAATTGGGTGAGCTACCTCGTCAACCAGTTGGAGCAATATTGTCATGAAGCACAGGACCAGGGCTACAAGTTTCACTTCAGTTGGTTGTTGATTCTCGTTGCCTTTTTCGCTTGGGATATGCTAGAGGGAGTGACCTTACCTCGAGTCAAGCCATCTAAACCATTGGCCATGAGGTTCACCACCCTGTGGTACTCGAGCAACATGGAAAAACAATGGTAGTCCAATGCGGTGTTCCACACCTATTACTTGCAGTTGAAGAGGTCCATTGAATCCTTCCCTCGCATGATGTCGAATACACTCCATATTTTTAGGCCACTCATGAAGTTCCATGTAGATATCCACTTCATTTACATCACTGTGCATAAGGATGAAGACAAGGAAGATTTGCAGTCTTATTACAAACTCACAGAGGAAGATATGGAGGAAATAACCAAGGAATGGCCTGCAGAATTCCTTGTACCCATTGAGAAGACAGATCTCTCTGACCTCGATCTCATCGGAATCCCTATTGTCACTTGAGAAGAGTATTATGGACCAAGTAGAAACAAGAGGAAGAAGAAGGAAGAAGTGCAGGAACTGAACAACGCATCGAAGGAAACTACGCCTAATTCACTAGGAGGAGGAGGAGGTGACAAAGTGAACCAAGAAGAGAAACATGAAGAATATAAATAGGAACAGGGCGAAGTGACACTGCCTAAGGACCCCCTTATGGAGGCTAAGACATCTAAGAAAATAAAGGTTTCCCCGAAGAAACCCTCAACGCAGAAGAAGTCATGAGTGAATAAGCCCCAGTTACAAACTATGCTTACAATGGATGACATTGATCTCATCATCGTCGTTGTAGTAGACACTTTGGAGGATATTATACAGTGCAATGAAGCAAATCAAGAGACAATGTACAACAAGATTGAGATGGAAATGAAAGGGGTACAACAAGCTCTCTACTTGAGTCATGTAGTATCTACTGCGCCATCATCATCAAAAGGCATAAAAGTGGGAAATGAGCCTGTCCAACTATGAAAATTAGCTGATGCGACATAGGCTCACCTTCGTCATGTCCAGGAAGAAAAAGAATAGGCCACAGAGGCCTTGAAACAAGCAAAGGAAGAATCCCTAGAGTGGTATTGCGCAGCAAGAAAAATATGACATCCAGGGGAAGTTTACAGAGGATAGAGCACAGATCCAGAAGGAAAAATAATAGTTTCTCACGGAGTAGATGGGATTTAAGGAGGCAGTCACTAGAGAACTTCACTCTGTGTCGGTTTTGGCATAGATGGAAGAATAAATAGCTAAGAGCCAGGTGGGGAACCTCATTGAAACCACCCAGCAACTTCAAGCAAGAGTAGCAGATATGGAACTGCAAGTAGTACCGAGCACTCCGCGGGAAGTGCGGGATCAGAGAGAAGTAACTACCAGGGATGCAGTAGAAATAATTAGGGCGTTGGCCTTGGAATGTAAGAAACTCAGTAATCGAAGTGTGTAGACCTACAATCACCTTGCAGAGGAACCAGAACTAAGAACATTAGAAGCCCAACTCCAGGAGGCGAAGCAACAAGCATCGACAATGCAAGTGAAGCTGAAACTATTGTCAGCAGTCAAGAAGATGAAAAGGTCATAGGAGGTGCATGAAGTTGAGTAACTGGTCAATGAAATCCAGGGTAGAGTCATGGAAGTGACCCAGAGACTCCATCCGATGTAGGATGAAGCCTGCACACTTTTTGAAGAGATCGAAGGACGAGGTGCATAGCTGGAACAAGTGGTCACCATAGTGGAAAAATGTTTGGAAGGGTCTGTCACCAAGACATTCATTCAAGAGTTTTCCAAACAGGAGGCTTTAGCGAAGCAACAGGTCAAGGCAGCTCGGGCCAAGCTCAAGGCCTTCGAAGCAAAATTTCCTAGATCAGAGTGACTCAGGATGAGTCACAGGTGAGTGTTGGGGGATTGTTGTCCCTTGACCAATTTTTGGAGAACCTTGGTCATGTTTGACCAATTTTGGGAATTCAACAGACTGGTTGAGGATGGAGTTCCCAGGTGAAGCAAAGATCATGGGATCTCTCCCCATTTTTCCATATTTTTGGGTGTTAGGGTTTATGTAACATGTATGGTATGTTGGCCCATGGGTTTTAACCATGTTTAGGCCCCTTTTGTAATATATAAATAAGTATCTAGGCCATGTAGGGGAGATACCTAGTAGTTGTATCTATGTGATCGAATTGGCTTAGTGCATGACTGGTTGTCTTAGTGCATATTGTGTTGAGAACTTGCAAAGCTAAGTGCAAGTGATTGTAAGAAAGCCCTGTGATGTGCCAAGCTCGGGGAAAGAGGATCTGGCAAGGTGCATGCAGATCTCATGTCCTATGCGGAGTTGTCTTTGTGGCTTCATGCATGTAATAAGATTGGAAGAAGATAATAAAGAAGAAGAAGAGTTGGTGGACGTAGCCCCACACTAGGGGTGAACCATGTATATCATGTGTTATGTGCTTTGTGTTGTGTTCTTCTTGTATTTTCTTAGTTTTGTAACCTTTATGTATGTTAGATGCATCTGATATAGTAGCTTAGTGATTAATAATGTGAATGAATGCTATATCTGATCTATTTCTATGTGTTAAGTGCTTGGATGTATTGGATCTTGATTACTACTATGATGATCTATAGCTTGGGTTTTAACCTGCGATGTGATTAACGGGGTTAAAGACTAATGAATTTAATTGGCTAAGTGCTTTATTAAGTATTGTGATGATAGATCTGTGTCCCAACTAGGTTGTAGACACTTGATTCATGCAACCCCCCCTACATCTACCTCGGATGAGACTTCATTTTCTTCGCAGGTGTTGTAGAAAGGGCTAGTAGTTAGGGTTTTGTTGGTGCATTTTTGAAGCATTAAACCCTGGGTCTGCCCCTGTGCCAACAGAAGTTGCATGGGTTAGGACAATTTTTGTTTTTAGTTTCTCTTTCCTTTGCAAATTTGATTAAAGTCAGTGTGTTTGCTACTAATAAGTATTTGGGTCCTTGATCGATGGTGTTCTTAAACCTATATGGAATGGCATTCACTTGAAGCCTTATCTTTCTACTTCATGATGAAGTTTGATTTAGATCCTATAATAGGCAGTTGTATGGATTAGGACAATTTTTGTTTTTTGTTTCTCTTTGCTTTGCAAGTTTGATTCAAGTCAATGTGTTTTCTACTAGTAAGTCTTTGGGTCCTTGAGTGTTTTTTTATTTTCTTTAGTACTAGTAATTCCTTATGGTCAAGAGGCCCAAGAATTTTATTTACTTATTCAAGTCAAGTTATTTATGTCAATTCATGTTGAAGGTTGAGACTTGGTTGAAATCATAGTGTCATTGCAATCATATCAGTTGCAAAACCATTGGGGTTCCTACAAATCATTATTTTACCATTTTACTTAGTATGTTCATGTTTTGATAGTCATGAAGGATAAAGTGTATTTTATATTTTGTTGAGAGTTTTAAGCCCTAGACAAAGCCCCATACAAAGCCCCATACAAAGTCCCATGTTATGTATGAAACACCTTATTAAGACCTATATATTGTCAATCACAATAGCAAAGAGCGATGAAGTCCAACTAAAAGAGGTGCAATCACAATAAATAGGTTGAACTCTTTACATGTAAAAATTAATAGAATCTAGCAGGAAACGATGAAACAATAATGTTCTATGTAATTTATAGAAGGTTAGCAAAAATGTTAGTCATTAAGCACACAATTTTTTTCTCATTAATACTAGAACTCTTTGAAATAAAAGATAAATCAAAAGGATGAATTACTCTAAAATTACAGTTAAAATGCTCTATTATTTAATCAATATTTATGAATAGTCTATGAAATTGGATATGCATAAGCATTGTTCTATCAAGATATAACACTAAGTAGTACAATGGTTATACTTTATTACTAGTATCATGTTGGTATCACAATAAGCTCATAATGATTACCATAGTGTTACTCTCTCACACTTGTATTATCTAGCACACGCTAATTAATCTAGTAGTCAAGCATGCAAACAAACCTTCTCACAAAGAATCACTAATTGGTGATGAAATCCAACATCGCAGGATCATGTGCGAAGGGGTTGATTTTCGGTGGCTGGGAAACTTATGTTGGCAATCTTCTTAATGAACTAAATTCCTAGTGCAAGTTACCTCACCGAGTAGTGGGAAACCCTCCAAGGAGTCTGAGTGAATCTAGCCAACGTCGATCCCAGGTACAACACCGCCTTCCCTATGTTTTCACCTTGGGTAGGAAGTATAAAATATTATTGCCTCTATGGTACCACCTACTATACCAAAGCAGAGGGGGGATAGTCGACAATCGACACCAATACCAACAAAGCATAGTTGATTACTCTATTGGCCCCAATAAGACCTCGTGCTTGACCCTTGTGTTAGAAAGGCTTCCCAAAGTCAGTGATATAGCAACTGGATTTTACTCCCTAACTCAAAGATTTATGTTTTTTTAGCAGCTTTGGAAATTTATTCTCACAATCCTATTCCAAATCTCTACACCTAAGCTAAGATGGGTTTGAAGAGCCCTAGAAAAGTTGCTAGATAAAATTTAATTAGTGTTTTATTTTAGGTTGTTGATACTCAAAGGAGTGGTCATGAAACTGATGGTGTTTCGACTCGACTCTTTAAACCATGCAAGAGGAAAATGAAATGAAAGAATTTCAAATTCGATGAAAACTAGCTATGGGAAGGAACATGAGGTTTTAATAAAATAAACAATTTCTTGATAGATTACTATGTGTGCACTGCTAATGAAAAAAAGTATGAGCTAATTATCCAGATAAATGGAAGAAAAATTACCCAAATTTTAAAAATACCATGCAAATGTCACAGTTCACTAATTAGTACACCTAAACAACATTGAAAATAACAATGTAATAAAGAAAAAATGATACAAATCCTTATTTCATAAGAGGAATCTCACATAAGGATTTAAAATTTTTATGTTCTCTGGAAATTCTTAACCTTGCCAAGACATAAGAGATGTAAACATGGTTACCTTAGAACCCAATAAATCTACCCTATTCAACCCATCTATGCTCCCTACTCGTAGACTATCCATTACCCATCCCATCTCACGCCTTGAAAATTATGACTCTCATCCAAAACATATCTTCACTAATTTAATACCTAATATAAATTGTTGAACATCCATTGTAATCTCAATCTCAAGGAAGACTCCTAGAACTACATGCTACAAATTTTTGGTAACAAATCTCAAGGTTTTTGGCAGTTTTTGCTAACAAATTTCAAGTTTTTTAAAATTTTTTACAACAGATATTAGGAGTGAATATCCACCATTTAAGTCATTGATCTCAATATCAAATACACGAGATCAATTCTTGAAGGACTAAATCTCTTCAACAAATACCTACAAGTAGATCTCTTCTCCCTCTCTTCTCTTCACCTAGAAAATAACCAACTAGGGTTCATCTACCTACTCTGGAGTCATAAGTAGGGTTTTCTTTTATGCCTCATGTCCATCTACCCACATTCACTTGCTTGCATCCATGCCAAATCATTTATGTCCCCCTTTCTTGGAGACATCAACTCAAACTAATCGAAGCTATTCAAACCCTTGAAAGCATTGAAGTAATTCCTACTTAGTTTTGATTTAGAAAACCTCAGATCTAGAAAACCTTGCAGGCATTAGATTTGAGTTAATTCCTACTTATTTTTTACTCATGCATTATTACCATCAAATGAAGGGAGGTATTGGGAAATTCAACAACTCACCATTTTTGGCCTCAAGCTCTCTCTCTTGGTTCCCTCTGTGAGTTGTGCCTCCTTCCTAACCCTGCCCTCAAGCTCTCTCTTTCAATTAGCCCTGCGTGCCCTATCTCTCTGTCTCCAACTTCCTTCTCCGACATTTCCTGCATGCCCTAGTCTCCTCGACTGTATTCGCTTACCTAAAATACATAATTTGGGTCTACATTCAACTGTATTCCCTACTCGTAGATTGTAATCANTTTGGTAAATTCAACAACTCACCATTTTTGGCCTCAAGCTCTCTCTCTTGGTTCCCTCTGTGAGTTGTGCCTCCTTCCTAACCCTGCCCTCAAGCTCTCTCTTTCAATCAGCCTTGCGTGCCCTATCTCTCTGTCTCCAACTTCCTTCTCCGACATTTCCTGCATGCCCTAGTCTCCTCAACTGTATTCGCTTACCTAAAATACATAATTTGGGTCTACATTCAACTGTATTCCCTACTCGTAGATTGTAATCAATTGTATTCCCTACTCATAGACTATATTCACTGCTCTAGATTCTGATCGACACTCTTCTATGTCTTATGAATGGGCATGCACAAGTGAAATACTGAAATTTTGTTTTAGTATTCTTTTGTTATAGTTATTTTGTTTTGTTTATTTTTTTGTTTTATTGTTTAGTTATATATATAAACTTGATGATTGAAGGCATTTCACATGTGTTCTTCATATATGTGATGCCTTATTTCATGGATCCACTTGTATTAATAAAGGGGTGGCCCCTCATCAATCAATAAATAATACCATCCATTAACATGTATGTAAGGAGGGTGAACGCTTCACATGGGATGATGAGTAATATCCGAATAAAACCTAAACAAGTGTGAAATCATCCCACAATTAGGCTAAGGAACAACTCCATGGCAAGCTCCTCCACCAACTAATAGGGCATAAAAATATGTAGAAGAGGTTAATGCTTGACATGAGGGTGTAATATATGTCATAAAAAACCATAATATGTGTATGAATCCTCAACATCAGCAAGGGCATTCACCTCATGAAAATCACACCATGCTATACCATATCAACCTAAATGAATGTGAAATCAAGTGATATCAAGGGGAGAATTCCAAGCAAACAAAGATGCTAATACAATATTAACTTAGCCAAAAAACTCTAGGGTGTTCCATAAAGGGATTCATACATCAACATGATGTATCATCAACCATCCAATGTTCATAGGGACTCCACAACCAAGTCTACTAGTATGAAAGGAAAGATATCACCAAGACAACTAGAGCATCAACATCATCTTGTCATCCATGACTACATCACTAATAGTCTCATCAAATGCAATCACAACCCCTATGCCATCCAAAGATCAACTGGTAAACCTACCTTTGTGATTAAAATCACAATATTAGTGAAAAAATACTAGTGTAGTTCTCATGTAAAATGAGGGGTAACACTTCCAACACAAACTGGATAATTTTGAACAAAATCATAATTCCATTGCTCTTGCCAATGCCAATTTCTAGTAGGTTGATTCCTAGATTTCAACCCCAATGGATGAACCATGTTAAGAACCAAATATCAATATAGCATAGAAAAACCTCAGAATAAGTACTCAACGCCTTGAAAAATAGATAATTTCAGATAATAAGCTTCTT
>JZKD02S2337221.1:1967-22244 GCA_000966675.3 Picea glauca
AGTTGTCTAACAAGTAAATCTGTCTTTGGTTAAAACACTTTAAAATTTGATGATTTTGTTGGTGTTATCCTTAGCGAGGAAATGTGAAGGAAAAGAACAAATGAGACATTAGGTAATGTGTTAAACATGGAGAATAGGGGAAGAAAAAAGGATAGAGGAAATGTCTTAGGGAACCACGGGAATTATAGGAAGGGAAGATCCAAATACAAACTAGGAAAGATAGAGTGCTAGAATTGTGGGAAGAAAGGACATCTGAAGAAAGACTGCAGAGCTCCAAAGAAACAAGGAGATGGACAACAGGAGAAAAATCAGGAAGCAAACGTAACAGGTGATGTGTTACAAGATGTTTTGATTCTTTCTTTAGATAATATTTCTGATTCTTGGGTAGTAGATTCAGAGGCTGCATTTCGTACCACACCCCATAGGAAACATTTTCTAGATTATGTTCAAGGTGATTTTGGATAGGTTCATTTGGGTGATGATGCACCATGCAAAATTGTTGGAATGGGTAAGGTAAAAATAAAGAAAAGGAATGGAAACCAATGGTTGTTGAAAGAGGTAATACGTGTTCTAGATCCAAGGAAAAATCTAATTTCAATAGGGAAGTTGGAAAGTGAAGGTTGTATATCCATATTTACAGATAAAGTGTGGAAGGTAACCAAAGGATCACCAGTGATAGCAAAAGGAGAGAAGGTAGGTACATTGTATTTATGTACTGGTAATATTGAATCTTCTATCTCTTTATATTCTTTAGGATTGGATACAACATTGTGGCATCATAGGCTCGAACACATGAGTGATAAGGGGATGCAAATACTTCAGAAAAGAAATTTGTTTCCAGATATTAAGAAAATTGATTTGGATTTCTGTGAGAATTGTGTTTATGGAAAATAGAAGAGAGTCATATTTATCACAGCCGGAAAAGAAAAGATGAGTGAAAGGTTATATATTGTTCATATAGATGTATGGGGACCAAATTAGGTATCATCTCTTGGTGGCTCTTATTATTATGTTACTTTTATTAATGATGAAACTAGAAAAAATTGGGTTTATTTCATTTGACAAAAACATGATGTTTTTGATACTTTTAAGAAATGGAAAGCTTTGGTTGAGAATGAAACAAGAAAAAGGTTAAAGTTTCTCATATTAGACAATGGAGGTGAATATTGAAACAAGGAGTTTGATGATTATTGTTCATATCATGGGATTCGTAGAGAGAATACAGTTCTAGGAACACCATAAGAAAATGGTGTGTCAGAAAGGATGAACATGACAATCATGGAGCGTGCAAGAAGTATGAGATTGCATGTTGGTTTCCCTTACAATTTTGGGTAGATGTTGTAGATATTGTTGTTTAATTAATAAACATAGGACCTTCAAGCTCTTTGGATGATGGAATTCTAGAGGAGACATGAACAAGTAAAAAGATAAACTATTTTTTTTGGAAGACTTTCGGTTGTGAAGCATTTGTCCATATTAATAAAGAAAATAAAACAAAGTTTGAGGCAAAATCCAAGAAGTCTACCTTTATTGGATACAGTGTTAATGATTTTGGATATCGCGTATGGGATTATGAAAATCACAAAATCATTAGGAGTAGAGATGTCATATTCAATGAGAAGGTCATGTACAAAGATCGGTTGTAGGGAAAGAAACAGGAAAAAGAAAAACCAGAATACATAGTGCTTGATGATATCGCTAAAAAATAAATTCCAAAGGTAACAGAAAATCAAAATGTACAACAACAAGTACCTCAAACTCCTGCAAGTGTTGTTAGAAGATCTACCAAGTTAAGTAGACTGCCTAAAGGATACTCTCCTTCATTGTATTATTTATTGTTGATTGATTCTGGTGAACCAGAATGTTATGAGGAGGCATTGCAGGTAGAAACTAAAAAGAAGTGGGAGCAAGGCATGAAAGAGGAAATGGATTCCCTGGTAAATAACCAGACTTGGGATTTGGTTCAGTTTCCTGCAGGAAAAAGATAATTTTAGAATAAATGGGTTTACAAGTTGAAGGAAGAAGATGGAGGAAAAAAGAGGTACAAGGATTGACTTGTTGTAAAGGGGTTTGCACAAAAGAAAGGTAAATATTTTGATGAAATATTTTCTCCTGTTGTTAAAATGACTTCAATTAGAACTATTTTAAGTCTTGTGGCAGTAGAAGATTTACATATTGAACAATTAGATGTAAAAACAACTTTTCTCCATGGGGATTTGGAAGAAGATATTTATATGCAACAACCACAGGGGTATGAGGTCAAAGGGAAGGATTTTTTTTTATGCAAGTTGAAGAAGAGATTGTATGGCCTAAAGCAAGCTCCAAGGCAGTGGTATTTGAAGTTTGACAGGTTTATAATAGAACAAGGTTATAGTAGATTTCATTTTGATCACTGTGTTTATTTTAGAAAACTAGAAAATGGAAGTTATATTATCTTGCTATTGTATGTAGATGAAATTCTTTTTGCAGGTTCTAATATGAAGGATATAAATGTCCTCAAGAAGAAATTATATAATTAATGTGTGATAAAGGATTTGGGTGCTGCAAATAAAATACTTGGTATGAGAATAACAAGAGATAGAAAAAATTACAATTTGACATTGTCTCAGGGTGAGTACATAGAGAAGGTGTTAGAGAGGTTTAGAATGAAGAATGAAAAACCAATTAGTACACCTTTGTCCATCCATTTAAAATTAACTAAATAAATGTGTTCCAAGAAATATGAGGATATAAAATACATGTATACGTTCCCTTATTCATCAACAGTTGGCAACTTGATGTATGCGATGGTTTGCACAAGACCAGATATTGCACATGCAGTGCAAGTTGTGAGTAGGTATATGAACAATATAGGTAAAGAACATTGGGAGGAAGTAAAGTGGATTCTCAAGTATTTGAAAGGTGAAAGGTACTGCCACTCATGCATTATGTTTTGGAGGTTCATACATTGTTCTACAGGGATATGTTGATTCAGATATGGCAGGTGATAAAGATAGTAGGAGGAGNCGTGTTCTAGATCCAAGGAAAAATCTAATTTCAATAGGGAAGTTGGAAAGTGAAGGTTGTATATCCATATTTACAGATAAAGTGTGGAAGGTAACCAAAGGATCACCAGTGATAGCAAAAGGAGAGAAGGTAGGTACATTGTATTTATGTACTGGTAATATTGAATCTTCTATCTCTTTATATTCTTTAGGATTGGATACAACATTGTGGCATCATAGGCTCGAACACATGAGTGATAAGGGGATGCAAATACTTCAGAAAAGAAATTTGTTTCCAGATATTAAGAAAATTGATTTGGATTTCTGTGAGAATTGTGTTTATGGAAAATAGAAGAGAGTCATATTTATCACAGCCGGAAAAGAAAAGATGAGTGAAAGGTTATATATTGTTCATATAGATGTATGGGGACCAAATTAGGTATCATCTCTTGGTGGCTCTTATTATTATGTTACTTTTATTAATGATGAAACTAGAAAAAATTGGGTTTATTTCATTTGACAAAAACATGATGTTTTTGATACTTTTAAGAAATGGAAAGCTTTGGTTGAGAATGAAACAAGAAAAAGGTTAAAGTTTCTCATATTAGACAATGGAGGTGAATATTGAAACAAGGAGTTTGATGATTATTGTTCATATCATGGGATTCGTAGAGAGAATACAGTTCTAGGAACACCATAAGAAAATGGTGTGTCAGAAAGGATGAACATGACAATCATGGAGCGTGCAAGAAGTATGAGATTGCATGTTGGTTTCCCTTACAATTTTGGGTAGATGTTGTAGATATTGTTGTTTAATTAATAAACATAGGACCTTCAAGCTCTTTGGATGATGGAATTCTAGAGGAGACATGAACAAGTAAAAAGATAAACTATTTTTTTTGGAAGACTTTCGGTTGTGAAGCATTTGTCCATATTAATAAAGAAAATAAAACAAAGTTTGAGGCAAAATCCAAGAAGTCTACCTTTATTGGATACAGTGTTAATGATTTTGGATATCGCGTATGGGATTATGAAAATCACAAAATCATTAGGAGTAGAGATGTCATATTCAATGAGAAGGTCATGTACAAAGATCGGTTGTAGGGAAAGAAACAGGAAAAAGAAAAACCAGAATACATAGTGCTTGATGATATCGCTAAAAAATAAATTCCAAAGGTAACAGAAAATCAAAATGTACAACAACAAGTACCTCAAACTCCTGCAAGTGTTGTTAGAAGATCTACCAAGTTAAGTAGACTGCCTAAAGGATACTCTCCTTCATTGTATTATTTATTGTTGATTGATTCTGGTGAACCAGAATGTTATGAGGAGGCATTGCAGGTAGAAACTAAAAAGAAGTGGGAGCAAGGCATGAAAGAGGAAATGGATTCCCTGGTAAATAACCAGACTTGGGATTTGGTTCAGTTTCCTGCAGGAAAAAGATAATTTTAGAATAAATGGGTTTACAAGTTGAAGGAAGAAGATGGAGGAAAAAAGAGGTACAAGGATTGAGTTGTTGTAAAGGGGTTTGCACAAAAGAAAGGTAAATATTTTGATGAAATATTTTCTCCTGTTTTTAAAATGACTTCAATTAGAACTATTTTAAGTCTTGTGGCAGTAGAAGATTTACATCTTGAACAATTAGATGTAAAAACAACTTTTCTCCATGGGGATTTGGAAGAAGATATTTATATGCAACAACCACAGGGGTATGAGGTCAAAGGGAAGGAATTTTTTTTATGCAAGTTGAAGAAGAGATTGTATGGCCTAAATCAAGCTCCAAGGCAGTGGTATTTGAAGTTTGTCAAGTTTATAATAGAACAAGGTTATAGTAGATTTCATTTTGATCACTGTGTTTATTTTAGAAAACTAGAAAATGGAAGTTATATTATCTTGCTATTGTATGTAGATGAAATTCTTGTTGCAGGTTCTAATATGAAGGATATAAATGTCCTCAAGAAGAAATTATATAATTAATGTGTGATAAAGGATTTGGGTGCTGCAAATAAAATACTTGGTATGAGAATAACAAGAGATAGAAAAAATTACAATTTGACATTGTCTCAGGGTGAGTACATAGAGAAGGTGTTAGAGAGGTTTAGAATGAAGAATGAAAAACCAATTAGTACACCTTTGTCCATCCATTTAAAATTAACTAAATAAATGTGTTCCAAGAAATATGAGGATATAAAATACATGTATACGTTCCCTTATTCATCAACAGTTGGCAACTTGATGTATGCGATGGTTTGCACAAGACCAGATATTGCACATGCAGTGCAAGTTGTGAGTAGGTATATGAACAATATAGGTAAAGAACATTGGGAGGAAGTAAAGTGGATTCTCAAGTATTTGAAAGGTGAAAGGTACTGCCACTCATGCATTATGTTTTGGAGGTTCATACATTGTTCTACAGGGATATGTTGATTCAGATATGGCAGGTGATAAAGATAGTAGGAGGAGAACCACAGGGTATGTTTTTACTATAGGTGGAACAACAGTAAGTTTGATTTTGAAACTACAAAATGTTGTTACACTTTCAACAACAGAGGCAGAGTATGTTGTTGCTACAAAGGCTAGTAAAGAGATGATTTGGTTAGAGAGGTTTATTGAGGAATTGGGAAAGAAGAAAGAGAATAACAGGTTGTACTGTGGCAGTGAGAGTGCCATTAATATTGCAAATAAATCATCCTTCCATTCAAAGAATAAGAATATATAGCTCAGGTACCATTTCATATGATCCATCTTGGAAGATGGACATTGGAAGTTGGAAAAGATACACACTAGAAAAAATCATGCAGACATGCTAACCAAGGGAGTAAACAGGGAGAAACTGAGTTCTTTCTCAATTTCAGTTGGTATTCAAGGATGAAGGTGAAGATGAGAAATTTTCCAGGTTCAAGGTGGAGTATAGTCCAACAAGTACAATAGTAGTGGAGTTTTTGTGATTAGTTTCCAAGTGTGACGTTTCTGGTTTTGGAGCCTAATTATCTTCCTGTTTCATAGGTATTTGTTTTCAGTTTTGTTTATACCCCATGAATACTGTACACCCCTCCATGCAGGGGGGTTGCAGGGGGGGATTTCCCCCCCTGTGGGGTTCGGGGGATCATCCTTCTGAGGAGACGTAATAAATAAGGCTCTTGGTGCATGTGTTCTAACTTTCATGTCGTCAACAAAATCACCATCAGAGACACATTTCCCATTCCTATCATTGATGATCTCTTGGATGAATTTTGTGTTTCCTAGTTCTTTACAAACTTGGTCTTCATTCTGGCTACCACTAGATACATATAAAAGAGGAAGACAATCCTAAGAATTCATTTCTAACTCATGAGGGCCACTATGATTTTTTGGTCATGACCTTTGGCTTGTGTAATGCTCCCTCCACTTTCCAAAGCCTCATGAATCATGTCTTCCATCATTTTATTTGTCATTTTGTCTTAGTTTTTTTTCATGATATTCTCATCTATAGTAAAACCTAGACAACACCTATCGCTCATGTGGATCGAGTTCTACATCTACTCTCTCAACACCATCTCTTCCTCAAACAATCTAAATGTGTGTTTGGAGCCTCAAAAGTTGAGTACTTGGGTCATATTGTTTGCAAGGAAAGTGTCAAGGTGGATCCTAAGAAGATTGAAGCTATGTAGGATTGGCCTCACCCCAAGACTCTCAAAAGATTGCATGGTTTTCTGGGGTTAAAACACTATTATCACAAGTTTGTTAATAATTATGGAAAGATTGCAGTGCCTCTCACTACTCTCCTTAAAAATAATTCTTTCACTTGGACTCCTGCAGTTGATCAGGTATTTCAAGACTTTAAGGTGACTATTTGCACCACTCTAGTCCTGGCCCTTCCTAATTTCACAAATACCTTTTTCCTAGAATGTTATGCTTCTAGGAGGGGAATTGGAGCAATCCTTATTCAAGATGGATGACCTTTAGCCTTTACCAACAAACAATTGTTAGAGTGACATTTGGGCCAATCAATCTATGAACATGAAATGTTGGCTATTCTCCATGCAGTACATATTTGGCACCCTTGTCTATTAGGGAAACACTTCCAAATTAATATAGATCATCAAAGCCTCAAGTATTTTCTGGAGCAATGACCTTCCTCCCTGGAGAAACAAAAATGGGTGACTAAGCTCTTTGGATATGATTATAAGATCATTTACAAGAAAGGAAAAGAAAACGTGGTTGCTGATGCTCTTTCGAGAAATACGAAGATGAAGGGTCCCTTTTTTCCCTATCCTTCAATGTGCCAGATTGGCTCCAAGATATTCATTGGGAATCGCTACAATATCCAAAAAAAATTCATCTAATCCTACAATTGCAATCCAATTCTCCAGTTTCCCCCAGGTACTCTTGGAACAATTATGAGATTCACTACAAATTCCATTTGTACTTAAGTAAACAGTCACAACTTAAATCCATGGTGTTTTTTGAGCTTCATTCTGCACCTACAAATGGGCCTTTAGGGTTTACCAAAACCTATGATTGGGTGAAACATTCTTTTTTTTTCTGGGAGGGTATGAAACAAGATGCTTTCACTTCTATGGAAGAATGTGATGTTTGCCAACAAAATAAGGGTGAAACAATAAAATCTCCTGGCACATTACAACCACCTCTAATTTCACCTACTATTTGGAGGGACATCTATATGGATTTTATTGTGGGCTTACCTAAATCGGGAAATAGTTCAGTCATCATGGTGGTCATTGATTGTCTTTCCAAGTATGCTCATTTTTGTTCTCTTCAACACCCATTTACCACCTCCACCATGGCTCAACTTTTCATGGATCATTTCTTCAAGATTAATGGCATGCTTCATTCCATTGTTTCTAATCTAGATCCAACTTTCACCAACAATTTTTGGAAAGAATTGTTCAGGCTACAGGGTACCCATTGCATATCAATACAACTTATCATCCCCAGACTAATGGTCAAAATGAATTTGTCAACAAGTGTCTAGAGACATATTTGAGGTGCTTTTCATCTGAAAGGAACTTATCCACCTTTAGGTCTCTCATACATGCCAAGTGTCTCAAAGGTCGATGTGGTTGAACAAACACTTATAGTTTGAGAGGATATTATCTATACCCTCAAAGAGAATTTGGTCATGGCTCAGAATCACATGAAGCAACAAGAAGATCAAGGTTGCTTTGAACATCAATTTGCTAAAGGATACCATGTATTTCTTCGAATGCAACCTTATAAGAAAACTTCACTCAATACCGACCATTGTCAGAAATTGGCACCCAAATTTTATGGTCCTTATATAGTTCTCAAGAACATGGGACAAGTGTCCTATTAGTTAGTTTCTCCCAATCATTCTAAGATCCATCCTATTTTTCATGTCTCCTTCTTAAATAAGGTGATTGGAACTAAGTTCCAAACTCAAACCAGCCTTCCGGAATTAGATGAAGAAGGCTCCATCTGGTTACATACACAAGTCATCTTGGACCATAGTGAGCTTGTTCTTTGTCAATGCACCATTAAGGAAGTGTTAGTCTAGTGGAAAGATACAAATCCAACATATGCCACCTGGGAACCAACTACCATTCTGCAACAATTTCCTCATCTCAATCNTTGCAGGTTCTAATATGAAGGATATAAATGTCCTCAAGAAGAAATTATATAATTAATGTGTGATAAAGGATTTGGGTGCTGCAAATAAAATACTTGGTATGAGAATAACAAGAGATAGAAAAAATTACAATTTGACATTGTCTCAGGGTGAGTACATAGAGAAGGTGTTAGAGAGGTTTAGAATGAAGAATGAAAAACCAATTAGTACACCTTTGTCCATCCATTTAAAATTAACTAAATAAATGTGTTCCAAGAAATATGAGGATATAAAATACATGTATACGTTCCCTTATTCATCAACAGTTGGCAACTTGATGTATGCGATGGTTTGCACAAGACCAGATATTGCACATGCAGTGCAAGTTGTGAGTAGGTATATGAACAATATAGGTAAAGAACATTGGGAGGAAGTAAAGTGGATTCTCAAGTATTTGAAAGGTGAAAGGTACTGCCACTCATGCATTATGTTTTGGAGGTTCATACATTGTTCTACAGGGATATGTTGATTCAGATATGGCAGGTGATAAAGATAGTAGGAGGAGCACCACAGGGTATGTTTTTACTATAGGTGGAACAATAGTAAGTTTGATTTTGAAACTACAAAATGTTGTTACACTTTCAACAACAGAGGCAGAGTATGTTGTTGCTACAAAGGCTAGTAAAGAGATGATTTGGTTAGAGAGGTTTATGGAGGAATTGGGAAAGAAGAAAGAGAATAACAGGTTGTACCATGGCAGTGAGAGTGCCATTAATATTGCAAATAAATCATCCTTCCATTCAAAGAATAAGAATATATAGCTCAGGTACCATTTCATATGATCCGTCTTGGAAGATGGACATTGGAAGTTGGAAAAGATACACACTAGAAAAAATCATGCAGACATGCTAACCAAGGGAGTAACCAGGGAGAAACTGAGTTCTTTCTCAATTTCAGTTGGTATTCAAGGATGAAGGTGAAGATGAGAAATTTTCCAGGTCCAAGGTGGAGTATAGTCCAACAAGTACAATAGTAGTGGAGTTTTTGTGATTAGTTTCCAAGTGTGAGGTTTTTGGTTTTGGAGCCTAATTATCTTCCTGTTTCATAGGTATTTGTTTTCATTTTTGTTTATACCCCATGAATACTGTACACCCCTCCATGCAGGGGGGTTGCAGGGGGGGATTTCCCCCCCTGTGGGGTTCGGGGGCTCATCCTTCTGAGGAGACGTAATAAATAAGGCTCTTGGTGCATGTGTTTTGACTTTCATGCCGTCAACAAAATCACCATCAGAGACACATTTCCCATTCCTATCATTGATGATCTCTTGGATGAATTTTGTGTTTCCCAGTTCTTTACAAACTTGGTCTTCATTCTGGCTACCACTAGATACATATAAAAGAGGAAGACAATCCTAAGACTTCATTTCTAACTCATGAGGGCCACTATGATTTTTTGGTCATGACCTTTGGCTTGTGTAATGATCCCTCCACTTTCCAAAGCCTCATGAATCGTGTCTTCCATCATTTTCTTTGTCATTTTGTCTTAGTTTTTTTTCATGATATTCTCATCTATAGTAAAACCTAGAAAACACATATCGCTCATGTGGATCGAGTTCTACATCTACTCTCTCAACACCATCTCTTCCTCAAACAATCTAAATGTGTGTTTGGAGCCTCAAAAGTTGAGTACTTGGTTCATATTGTTTGCAAGGAAAGTGTCAAGGTGGATCCTAAGAAGATTGAAGCTATGTAGGATTGGCCTCACCCCATAACTCTCAAAAGATTGCATGGTTTTCTGGGGTTAAAACACTATTATCACAAGTTTGTTAATAATTATGGAAAGATTGCAGTGCCTCTCACTACTCTCCTTAAAAATAATTCTTTCACTTGGACTCCTGCAGTTGATCAGGTATTTCAAGACTTTAAGGTGACTATTTGCACCACTCTAGTCCTGGCCCTTCCTAATTTCACAAATACCTTTTTCCTAGAATGTTATGCTTCTAGGAGGGGAATTGGAGCAATCCTTATTCAAGATGGATGACCTTTAGCCTTTACCAACAAACAATTGTTAGAGTGACATTTGGGCCAATCAATCTATGAACATGAAATGTTGGCTATTCTCCATGCAGTACATATTTGGCACCCTTGTCTATTAGGGAAACACTTCCAAATTAATATAGATCATCAAAGCCTCAAGTATTTTCTGGAGCAATGACCTTCCTCCCTGGAGAAACAAAAATGGGTGACTAAGCTCTTTGGATATGATTATAAGATCATTTACAAGAAAGGAAAAGAAAACGTGGTTGCTGATGCTCTTTCGAGAAATACGAAGATGAAGGGTCCCTTTTTTCCCTATCCTTCAATGTGCCAGATTGGCTCCAAGATATTCATTGGGAATCGCTACAATATCCAAAAAAAATTCATCTAATCCTACAATTGCAATCCAATTCTCCAGTTTCCCCCAGGTACTCTTGGAACAATTATGAGATTCACTACAAATTCCATTTGTACTTAAGTAAACAGTCACAACTTAAATCCATGGTGTTTTTTGAGCTTCATTCTGCACCTACAAATGGGCCTTTAGGGTTTACCAAAACCTATGATTGGGTGAAACATTCTTTTTTTTTCTGGGAGGGTATGAAACAAGATGCTTTCACTTCTATGGAAGAATGTGATGTTTGCCAACAAAATAAGGGTGAAACAATAAAATCTCCTGGCACATTACAACCACCTCTAATTTCACCTACTATTTGGAGGGACATCTATATGGATTTTATTGTGGGCTTACCTAAATCGGGAAATAGTTCAGTCATCATGGTGGTCATTGATTGTCTTTCCAAGTATGCTCATTTTTGTTCTCTTCAACACCCATTTACCACCTCCACCATGGCTCAACTTTTCATGGATCATTTCTTCAAGATTAATGGCATGCTTCATTCCATTGTTTCTAATCTAGATCCAACTTTCACCAACAATTTTTGGAAAGAATTGTTCAGGCTACAGGGTACCCATTGCATATCAATACAACTTATCATCCCCAGACTAATGGTCAAAATGAATTTGTCAACAAGTGTCTAGAGACATATTTGAGGTGCTTTTCATCTGAAAGGAACTTATCCACCTTTAGGTCTCTCATACATGCCAAGTGTCTCAAAGGTCGATGTGGTTGAACAAACACTTATAGTTTGAGAGGATATTATCTATACCCTCAAAGAGAATTTGGTCATGGCTCAGAATCACATGAAGCAACAAGAAGATCAAGGTTGCTTTGAACATCAATTTGCTAAAGGATACCATGTATTTCTTCGAATGCAACCTTATAAGAAAACTTCACTCAATACCGACCATTGTCAGAAATTGGCACCCAAATTTTATGGTCCTTATATAGTTCTCAAGAACATGGGACAAGTGTCCTATTAGTTAGTTTCTCCCAATCATTCTAAGATCCATCCTATTTTTCATGTCTCCTTCTTAAATAAGGTGATTGGAACTAAGTTCCAAACTCAAACCAGCCTTCCGGAATTAGATGAAGAAGGCTCCATCTGGTTACATACACAAGTCATCTTGGACCATAGTGAGCTTGTTCTTTGTCAATGCACCATTAAGGAAGTGTTAGTCTAGTGGAAAGATACAAATCCAACATATGCCACCTGGGAACCAACTACCATTCTGCAACAATTTCCTCATCTCAATCCTTGAGGAAAATGATGTTTTTAAGGGGGAGGGAATGTTAGGTACCTAACCTCTCTAACCCCTCACGTAGGTAGAATAATATATTTTTATGTAATAAAGACCAATATTAATAAGGTCTAGCAATAAGCAAGAATAAGTCAAATGTAAGAAGACCTAATAGAAGATTTTGTTTCTAGAAGGATCTTCCTCTAGATTGTTCTTTTGGATAGACATATTTAGTATAAATAGGAGTAGAGTGTATGAGATTTTTTTTCTTGAGAATTGTTCTAATAGAGTGTTGCTTTGCTGGAGGTTTTTCCCTCGAACAGGAAAGTGAACATTGTTTCCTATCAATAAAGGTATTGTTTGGTGTTGTGGTTTCATCTATTGTGATATTCCACTGTTATTCTTTGTAATATTTATGTTTCATGCTATTATAATAGATCTGGTACCTTACAATATGCTTCTTATTTTCATTTTTGTTTATTTTCACATCCTAGAATGCATCCAATCATATTACATAACTATTATAATGTTCAATGTTACAACGTCAATTTTTTGACACATATGGAAACTTATTTTCTTCAATGGAACAATGATTGCAAAGAGGGGAATTTCTCCTTATGATTTTAAAAAATATAGCCAAGAGAAGAGTGTTGGATTACTTAAANACTCTCAAAAGATTGCATGGTTTTCTGGGGTTAAAACACTATTATCACAAGTTTGTTAATAATTATGGAAAGATTGCAGTGCCTCTCACTACTCTCCTTAAAAATAATTCTTTCACTTGGACTCCTGCAGTTGATCAGGTATTTCAAGACTTTAAGGTGACTATTTGCACCACTCTAGTCCTGGCCCTTCCTAATTTCACAAATACCTTTTTCCTAGAATGTTATGCTTCTAGGAGGGGAATTGGAGCAATCCTTATTCAAGATGGATGACCTTTAGCCTTTACCAACAAACAATTGTTAGAGTGACATTTGGGCCAATCAATCTATGAACATGAAATGTTGGCTATTCTCCATGCAGTACATATTTGGCACCCTTGTCTATTAGGGAAACACTTCCAAATTAATATAGATCATCAAAGCCTCAAGTATTTTCTGGAGCAATGACCTTCCTCCCTGGAGAAACAAAAATGGGTGACTAAGCTCTTTGGATATGATTATAAGATCATTTACAAGAAAGGAAAAGAAAACGTGGTTGCTGATGCTCTTTCGAGAAATACGAAGATGAAGGGTCCCTTTTTTCCCTATCCTTCAATGTGCCAGATTGGCTCCAAGATATTCATTGGGAATCGCTACAATATCCAAAAAAAATTCATCTAATCCTACAATTGCAATCCAATTCTCCAGTTTCCCCCAGGTACTCTTGGAACAATTATGAGATTCACTACAAATTCCATTTGTACTTAAGTAAACAGTCACAACTTAAATCCATGGTGTTTTTTGAGCTTCATTCTGCACCTACAAATGGGCCTTTAGGGTTTACCAAAACCTATGATTGGGTGAAACATTCTTTTTTTTTCTGGGAGGGTATGAAACAAGATGCTTTCACTTCTATGGAAGAATGTGATGTTTGCCAACAAAATAAGGGTGAAACAATAAAATCTCCTGGCACATTACAACCACCTCTAATTTCACCTACTATTTGGAGGGACATCTATATGGATTTTATTGTGGGCTTACCTAAATCGGGAAATAGTTCAGTCATCATGGTGGTCATTGATTGTCTTTCCAAGTATGCTCATTTTTGTTCTCTTCAACACCCATTTACCACCTCCACCATGGCTCAACTTTTCATGGATCATTTCTTCAAGATTAATGGCATGCTTCATTCCATTGTTTCTAATCTAGATCCAACTTTCACCAACAATTTTTGGAAAGAATTGTTCAGGCTACAGGGTACCCATTGCATATCAATACAACTTATCATCCCCAGACTAATGGTCAAAATGAATTTGTCAACAAGTGTCTAGAGACATATTTGAGGTGCTTTTCATCTGAAAGGAACTTATCCACCTTTAGGTCTCTCATACATGCCAAGTGTCTCAAAGGTCGATGTGGTTGAACAAACACTTATAGTTTGAGAGGATATTATCTATACCCTCAAAGAGAATTTGGTCATGGCTCAGAATCACATGAAGCAACAAGAAGATCAAGGTTGCTTTGAACATCAATTTGCTAAAGGATACCATGTATTTCTTCGAATGCAACCTTATAAGAAAACTTCACTCAATACCGACCATTGTCAGAAATTGGCACCCAAATTTTATGGTCCTTATATAGTTCTCAAGAACATGGGACAAGTGTCCTATTAGTTAGTTTCTCCCAATCATTCTAAGATCCATCCTATTTTTCATGTCTCCTTCTTAAATAAGGTGATTGGAACTAAGTTCCAAACTCAAACCAGCCTTCCGGAATTAGATGAAGAAGGCTCCATCTGGTTACATACACAAGTCATCTTGGACCATAGTGAGCTTGTTCTTTGTCAATGCACCATTAAGGAAGTGTTAGTCTAGTGGAAAGATACAAATCCAACATATGCCACCTGGGAACCAACTACCATTCTGCAACAATTTCCTCATCTCAATCTTTGAGGAAAATGATGTTTTAAAGGGGGAGGGAATGTTAGGTACCTAACCTCTCTAACCCCTCACGTAGGTAGAATAATATATTTTTATGTAATAAAGACCAATATTAAGAAGGTCTAGCAATAAGCAAGAATAAGTCAAATGTAAGAAGACCTAATAGAAGATTTTGTTTCTAGAAGGATCTTCCTCTAGATTGTTCTTTTGGATAGATATATTTAGTATAAATAGGAGTAGAGTGTATGAGATTTTTTTTCTTGAGAATTGTTCTAATAGAGTGTTGCTTTGCTGGAGGTTTCCCCCTCGAAGAGGAAAGTGAACATTGTTTCCTATCAATAAAGGTATTGTTTGGTGTTGTGGTTTCATCTATTGTGATATTCCATTGTTATTCTTTGTAATATTTATGTTTCATGCTATTATAATAGATCTGGTACCTTACAATATGCTTCTTATTTTCATTTTTGTTTATTTTTACATCCTAGAATGTATCCAATCATATTACATAACTATTATAATGTTCAATGTTACAACGTCAATTTTTTGACACATATGGAAACTTATTTTCTTCAATGGAACAATGATTGCAAAGAGGGGAATTTCCCCTTATGATTTTAAAAAATATAGCCAAGAGAAGAGTGNTGAATCAGTAATAGAGAAATATAATCCTTTTTAACCATATAATGCAAGTAATATACCAATGTAGAATTATCATTGAATAATTGCAGAGTAAATAAACAATGAACAAATGAGATATCATTCACATACACAGTACACTAGTGTTTTTACATGGAAACCCAAAGCAGGAGAAAACTAGGAAATGATTTTTCTTATATGTCTTGAAGAATTATATTCCTTGGAAGCACCAAATTCCTTTGTTTTATACTTGCAACTGGAAGGAGGCTCCAGCCCCCTAGCTTCTCAGGATACAACCTGAGGGAATTTCCAACTCCCCAATTCTCTGGTTACAACCAGAAGGATGCTATAACCCCCTATGTTCTTCATCTACAATTGGAAGGTGGCTACAACCACTTGTCCTTGCCATGTACAACCACCTTGAAATAAAAGTAGAATGATGGAACCACTGTCACACTATCACTATGAGATATACTGTTTTAAACCTGTACCGATCAACCTGTAATAAACCTGTACCATAAATAAGTTCATCAACCATGCACCAACCTGTAATAAACCTGTACCATAAACAAGTGCATCAACCATGCACCAAACTATAATCAAAATTTATTGTAAACAAGTGCATCAACCATGCACCAACATGTACCTGAACCTGTACCATCAACCAGTGCATCAACCATACACCAAATATGTACCAATCATGCATCAAATACACATAAACTATGACTCATCAATATGTACCAACATCATCATATCTACACCTCATATGTGTGCCAACTCCTCAACTACTTGTCTCAACCATGTACCGAACATGTACCTCAACCATATACCAATATAACCATCAACATTTTTCTAGCAATACATCACACTATCCATAGCCAAATACCATAAACCATTACATCAAACATGTACCACAACCTCACGGTTATACAACCTCTATCTGTAACATACCTCAACCAAAACACCTCATCAATTTCATCATCCAAATCTGATTTGTAACTCTATAATAGACCTGGTTTATATGATCACATACCTACAAACCTTCCTTAACTTTAACAAAAAGAGACTATCATTTTATCAAACTTTACTTTAGTCTCACATGAGTAATTTTGGATTAGTCAACAACCCTACCTTGCAATAATAATAACTACACACCTATAATGAATAAAGATCTGAAAATGGTACATAATGTTCTTCAATGTATTTTATGCAATTCCTCCAGATTTCACTACTTGGAATCTCTCAGAAAAGGAGTTATAGAAAAAATGGCATACCTTGTTGAATTCTGGCTTATTCTAGAGATCGCTATTGTAGAGAATTCCATGCATGGAATATTTGTTCTATAGATATGAAAATCATACACAACATACTAAATACTTTACTCTAACCAATACATTTGGTCTTACTAAATTTGGATCTGTTATGAAGAAGTTATGACATTTTTGTTGGCATGTTTTACAAGCAACATATGCTTGTCATTGATGTCAAGTACAACAACGATGATGGCTTGAGTATAGGTATAATGTGCTAGGTGGGTACCATAAGTATTTTGGGAAGACACAACAGAGCAAGCTCGTGAAGACCAGAAGAGATAGTGTAGAGGTGCACACAGAGTGCAGTGTATGTGTGTTTTTCATTGATGGCAAAGATCACGACCAACAACACAACGATGATCGCATGGCAAGATCAGAAGCTAAATTCCATTTTAGGCATCAGAAACAAAGACTCCATTTTAAAGTTCCAGATACTAGGAGTTGGAGGAGTCAAGAGTCGAGACTCTTCATCACAAGAGTCTTGAAGTGTCGAAATGTGAAACGCCAAAAATCCTGAAATAGGCACATCAACCGAAGTTTTAGATACCGGGAGTTGGAGGAGTCAAGAGTCGAGACTCTTCATCACAAGAGTCTCGAAGTGCTGAAATGAGAAACGCCAAAAATCCTGAAATAGGAACATCAATCGGAGTTTTGGATACCGGGAGTTGGAGGAGTCAAGAGTCGAGACTCTTCATCAAAGGAGTCCCGAAGTGCCTAAATGCAAAACGCCGAAAATACCGAAATAGGCACATCAATCGGAGTTTCAGATATGGGGAGTTGGAGGAGTCAAGAGTCGAGACTCTTCATCATAGGAGTCCCAAAGTGCTAAAATGTGAAATGTCGAAAATCCTGAAACAAGCACATCGACTGGAGTTTCGGATATTGGGAGTTGGAGGAGTCAAGAGTCGAGACTCTTCATCACAAGAGTCCTGAAGTGCCAAAATGCGAAATTGTGAAAGTTCTGTATGGATAAGCACTTGGTCACTGCCGGTGGTCACATCGTCGAAGAGTTGTAGAGAAGAGCTCGAAGAGACAAGCTCCATTTAGGAGGTTGGGACATGGAGAGTCGAGACGACTCATCACAGAATCCCCGAAATGAAAAATGTGAAATGCGTGTTCAGAATTGGCCCCTGGTCATAACCTATGGTCACATCGATGAAGGCTCAAGGGAGGAGGTAGCACGAAGCTAATCTCCATTTCGGAGACCGTGACTTGGAGAGACGAGATGCCTCACCATAGGAATGTCGAAATGTCAAAGTGTCGAATTGTGAAATGGTGAAATAAGTGTGAGACCCATCATTTATGATCCAATGGTGCGAGTTATTCAGGAATATGATCGAAGGGCTACTGTTTCTCTTCACATTTAATCGATCAGTGGAGATTCAATTACTGATGTGGTTTTTGGAGGCTCACAGTGTAACTGCTAGAAATGACTGATTTTTTTTTCCAGAGGACTTGAAGAGACTTCAGGGTGATTTCCAGAGAAGCTGAAGAGTCTCAAGGAATATTCTAGTGGAATGGAGACTGTTCATAGACGTGATTGATAGATGGAAGAGTGTTAAAGCTTGTAACTGCAACAAAGAGGATGAGCTTGACTGTGATAGATAAGACAAAGAGTCTCGACTGCTAGAGAGGCTAAGGAATCTCAGCATAACATCGAGTGATGATGAATGCATGGCATAAATTCCATAGAAGATGAGGAATTACCATGATGATGAGGTAGAGGACTCGACATGAGTAGAACATGTAGAATAGAGAGAGTGTGTTGATGCTTGAGCGAGCGAAGCAGAGAAAAAATTGAAGTGGAAGTGAACAACCCGATGAACAGAACCGTGGCACGTTGAAGAGCATATAGAGGCACTGTGCATGGAGGACGAAGAAGGTGCACAGATAGTATAAATACATAGAACAGAGAAGAGATGGGGGTTGTTTTTGAGAGGGATTTATGTGCATAGAAGGAGGTAGAGTTCAGCAATCGAAATGCATAGAAGAGGAATGGTGCATTGAAGGGACATGGCACACAGAGCATAAAAGGCAGAACAACATAAATCGTAAGTTGAGTGTGCAGGAAGACACTGATGCAGGTAGAGCAGAGCAGTGTAGTAGAACAATGATAAGACCAGTAAGCCATTGATAAATATTGTATCATTTTGATAAAATTATATATAGAAAACTTTATATTTAAGGGTGGTTGGGAGATGCTAGGGAGGACTGTTGTCCTCAGAGGTTCAAGTGGGTTCTTGAACATAGGGAGTTGTAGCTTCCATCTGGCTGCAGCTAGAAAAGCCAGGGTGGCAGGGTGGTGTAAGGGAAAACATTGGTTCTCTGATATACAGGTCGGTGCCTGTGTAACTGGAAGTTGGTGCTAGAACTCTTAGGGAGTTGGTGCTTCCTTCTAGTGGGTGCTAGAGAAACCAGGGATTCGGTGCTTCCTTCTAGTGGATGCTAGAGAATCCAAAGAGTTAGTGCTCTCAGGAAGTAGTAGCTTTCAAAATGAAGGTTGTAGCCTCATTATGAGTTGGTGCTCATAAGTATGATAATGTATAGAATGTAAAGATTACTTATCATATAAAGAAGATAAGATTTTTACCCTTTATGGGTTTCCTCAGGAAATATCTGTCTCTGTATATTTCATATGTGTGAATGATGTTGAATGTTCTATTCTTTACTTCCCTGCATTATTGTGATTGACATTAAGTGTTCTGCAAAGATTTTAAAATAAGCATAATTTTTTAAGCACGGTAACAACTGATTCACCCCCCGCCCCCTCTTAGTTGACCAACAATTGGTATCAGAGCCGAGCCCTTTTATCTAAGGGTAGATCCTAAATCTTAAACATGTCAAGCCATGAAGGAAATTCAACCAATAAGGCCCCTCTGTTCAATGGAACAAACTTTTCCTTCTAGAAAGTTAGAATGAGAACCTACATAATGGCTTTAGGTGCAAATGTTTGGGATGTCAGAGATACTGGTCATGTAAAGCCAGTTGTACTAGCTAATAAGGATGACAAGCTATAATTTAGCTTCAACACTAAGGCTATGAATGCTATCTTGAGTGGGCTTGTAGAAGCAAAATTCATAAAAGTTATGCACCTAGGAACTGCCAAAGAAATGTGGGACAAACTCATTAGCAGTTATGAAGGTAATGAGAAGGTAAAGGACGCCAAGCTTCAAACCTACAGAGTACAGTTTGAACAACTGAAGATGAAATAAGATGAAACTGTTGGAAAATACTTTCTGAGAGTTGAAGAACTGGTATATGCAATGAAAGAACTTGGTGAAAAAATTGAGGAGCCTTCTTTAGTTCATAAAATTTTGAGATCTCTACTAGATAGGTTCAACCCGAAGGTCTCTGCTATAGAAAAAATTAATGATCTAAAAACCTTGGAGTTTGATCAACTTCTAGGAACACTGACTGCATATGAAATGAGAATAGTTAAAGATAAACCCACCTCTAGAGAAGCATCATTTAAGGAAAACAAGATTGAGGATTCTAAGCTTGATGAAATTCAAGAAAA
>JZKD02S2337232.1:6290-31836 GCA_000966675.3 Picea glauca
TAAAAATAAATTAGTTGCAACAAGAAGTGGTGAGTTTACTAATTATGGATAAAATAGTTGCAAGTGGGTAAAGTAGTTGAAAGTATGTTATCCCTAAAAGAGAGAAGTTGGGTAAAATAGATAGAATATGACGTGTTGGCCCTCGACCAAGTTTTGAGGAAACCTTGGTTGGGTTTGGACCACTTTTGGACTTCGATGGGCTGGTCGAAGATGGAGCACCTAGGCAGAGCTAAGATCGCGGATCTCACTTATTTTGTGGGCTATGTGGACCCAGCAAGGGGTTCTTTAGGGGTTTTGTAATGGGATGTCAGCCCATGGGTTTACCCATGGCTAGGCCTTATTGTAAAAGTATAAATAAGTAAGAATGTATTGTAGAAAGTAGTCAATAGCTTGTGGTGACTAAGTGCAAGTAGTTTTGGGTTGCTTTGTGCAACAGAATGTGTATGTGTTAAGGCTCTATGCTCGATAGAGGAGTTGGCTCAGTGCCTAGACCTAGTTTTGGAAGGAGGATCGTGTGCTCAGTGCGCAGATCTCATGTCCTATGCGAAGCTCGACTCTGTGGCTTAGTGCACAGGAGCAGATGAATGTAAGATTCAAAAGAATAATAAAGAAGATGAAGCAGTTGGTGGACATATCCCCACACTGGGGTGAACCGCGTATATCTTTTGTCCTTGGTTTCTTTGTGATGTGTTATCTATGTTATTGATTTTCTTAGTGTCTTGATTATAATGTATGATAGATAGATCTATTGATGCTCAGTGCTTTACTTAAAGATGAATGAATGTTAGATCTAACTCAGTGTTGTGTGCTAAGTGGTTGAAGTGAATAATCTTTATTGTTACCATGTTGATCTATCTTTGGGTATGTTCTGTGATGTTAATAAAGCTAATGAACTAATGCATGTCACCTTCTAAGTGTTGCTAAAATACCCTGTGAAGTGTTATTATCACAAATCGGTGTCCTATCTTATTTATAGACACCTGAGTCCTATAACCCCCCCTGCTTCTACCTCAGGTGAGACTTCGCCTGCTTCGTAGGTGTTGCTAAAAGGGATGGTAGTTAGGGTTTTTTTGGTGCACTATTGAAGCATTGAACCCTAGGTCTGCCCCTGTGCCAACAAATGGTTCCATTGTCGGGACCTGAAACTGTGATTGTTGGGAACTGAAGTAAAGAAAAGAGAATCTATGTGCGTAGATCTGTTGTTGAAGTGCGCAGTACTCTACTTGACTTGTGAAGATCTGTGCTAAGAAAGAGATCTGATCTGAAGAAAAGAGGTAATATCTTAAAAGAGGTGAAGCTATGTGCTTAGATAAGAATAACATAAGCGGAAATTTTTGTTTTGAAATCATGAATTTAGGTATGTTTAATAGATTTTGTCCTAGTCTTAAGGCTAGGTCACAGTTGGAAGAAAGAGTTTATCTAAGTAAATTTAATGGAAATGAAGAAATATATGCTATTCCTATGCATAGAAAGAGTTTTTGGACTAATAAGTGGATGCAAGAACCCAGAAAGAATTTTTGCAGAATGCAGGTCCAGCGTTGTGATCCTAGTGCATAGTACAGAAGAGGTTGGGAAACATACAAGAGGAAAAGAGGATTGACATTGTGTTATAACTACAGAATACCGGGACATCTTTCTAAGGAATGACCTGGTATAGGTCCTATTTGTCTTTTTTGTAAAACTATTGGTCATGAGGTTGAGTATTTCCCAATGATGATTGCTAAAGTTAAACGAATGAACATGAGACATGAAAATTACAAATAAAGTCAAGAGAATAAGAGCATGTTATAGAATCATAAAAAGAAATAATCATAGAAAGATCAGAATATGTTATTACAATTGAAAGAAATGATGGATGTTCACAAAGATGTCAGTTTACCAGAGATCTTGAAAGTAAAACAACACATAAGTGCAAGAATAAAAGACTTCAACATAGACTGTGTCTTGGATGAGGAAACACAAGTGAATATTATGACAGAAGGCACTTGGGAATTTTTGGGAAAGCCTATTGTGGTACCTTCATTGGGAAGGATAGGCTTCTTCAAGGGTAACATGATAACCTTATGTGGAATAGTTAATAATGTACCTATTATTTTTCATGGAACATCGACTGAAGAGGAACTTGAAGTCATTAAGTTTGTTGAGGACAGTGCCCCTTTCTCACTTTTATTAGGTAAGCCTTGGATTGAGAAGGATCATATCAGAAGGAAAGCAGAGGAAGAAGCTATAGAAAAGAAAAAGCAAGAACTAAGAGATTTGATAGTTAGAAAAATAGATCAACTCATAGAAGAACGAGAGGATAAGTCAAAGCAACAGAACCAAGTAACAGTGTAGGAGCAACAGAAGGCAAGAGAATTAGTTGTCAATATTGAAAGAATGCAAGAAGGTTTAGAGGACCTATCTATTCAAGAAATAAGTATATCCACCCAAGAGGTATTAAGAGAAGGGATATTAACTTCAGACCCTTTGAGGGCACATCAGCAATGCGAAGTCACCATGCTAGGAGAAGATAAGAATAAGAATGGGAGGAATCCAGAAACAGTTAGAGAGACTCAGATCACAGGAAAGAAGGCAAGGAAACTCAGTAAAAAGAAAGATAATATGGAAAGGCTACAAGAAGCTACAGAGAACAGATGGAAGACTTCACAGACTGGAACCTCGTAGGAAGTAGGTTCGCAGGATTTGAACTTCGTTGGAACAACATGAGCGCACGTAATGGGACTTCACCTTGGAGAACTTATATGACCATTGGAGGCACCCCAAGCGTTAGAACGACGCTCCGAAACGGCTAGGAAACGTATTTATGGGTGGATGGACCGCTCTTGGGATGTTGAGACAGTTCCATAATGAATAGATTCACATTGATGGAAGCATTCATGCCTGTTGGAAGAATCAGTTACGAGGCCCCGCTTATTTAACCCATCGGACGTTGCATTGGGACCACTTTTTTCCACCCGTGATTAACTGAGCTAACAGAGAATTGATTGTGTATCAAGTTGTGTTATCAAAAACTAGACTTCATTGTTCATTTTTCTACCCCACTTATCTGTTCGCCTACCCTAACCTGTCTGTTTAATAGTGAGAATGTCAGGCGAACCTACTGAATTAGAGAAGTCTATTGAGGAGATCTTCAAGAAGCTAATGGATGATAAATCGTTATCTGAAGGTGTCCAGGCATCGTCGACTAGGGGACTGCAAGATTCCCCTTCGATTGGACGACATTCTGGCCGTGTTAACCACGTGACTGAGTAGTGAAGTAAGCATCATGGTGATCTGGATAATGAGAAGAAGATCGTGTCGATCCTACCAAAGTACATTCCACCTTTGGTTGGTCAGGTTAACCATGATAGAATTCCATGAGACTGTGAGTACACTTTGTTCACTGCGTACATTCTGAAAGGAATACGTGTAGTCGTGAGCTAGTTGGGACAGATCCCATTTCTTAAAAACAATGACTTCAACCTAGGGGATAGTAAGAACTATGCTATGCTCACACCCCACTGATACTTGATGAAGTCAACTGGGAAGAAGCCTCACCTTGTCTCCCAGCCTTGGATTAAGGGATCGGTGCAGTCCACTATGCTAAATGTGATGAAGATTCCCCATTTTGGTCATCACCAAGAGGTTAAAACTTTCATTAAACTCCTCTTGTCATGCTATCATGGAGGATACCCATGGCTCGACCAGAGGATTACTGTGGATCTGGTGTTGATCCACCAGATTATAGGATTAAGCATGAAGGGACCTGACCCTCAATAATTTTATCCATGTAAGGCCTCGGACCGCTCCCTGGCACAGCGCATCAAGGAAGATTACAGTGAAGCTTAAAAAGGAAAGCGAGGCTACAAGGTAGCCTCTATATAGGATGGTGTAGTGCACCTCACTTGCCAACTCATAGTTGGCAAGCTCGTAAGAAATAACCGCCCCACATAGGTCACCAGGTTCGTGGTGGACCTCGCAAGAAAATGTGTGGAGGGAATGCAGATGAATTGGGCGAGTTACCTCGTCAATGAACTCGAGAAATGTTGTCACAAAGCTCAGGATTTGGTGTACGAATTCCACTTTAGTTGGCTGATCGTTTTGATCACATTTTTCTCTTGGCAAATTCCTGAAGGAGCCACCTTCCCAGAGGTCGAACCATCGAAGCCATTGGCCGCTATATTTTCCACCTTGTGGTACACTAACGATATGATGAAGCAGTGGCAGTCAAACGTTGTGTTTCATGCCTATTATTAGCAACTAAAGGTTATCATTGAGTCATTTCCACACATGACACCACGCACTCTACACCATTACAGTCTGATATCAAATTTCCACGCAGATCCTTATTTCATCTATATCACTGGGCGCATAGATGATAACAAGGAAGAGTTACAATCGTACTATAAGCTGAAAGATGAAGACATGGAGCAAATCACCAAGGAATGGCCAGAGGAGTTCCTTGTACCTATTGTTGATGAAAAAATATCTGATACTAACACCATAGGAATCCCAATGGTCACCTGAGTTGAGCATGTCGGACAGTCCAGTGAGACAAAGAAGAAGAAGAAGAATAAGCAAGAAGAATTCCATGATATAGAGACCTATGAGGAGGACAACGCCTCTGAATAAAATGGATATGGCTCTCTAGGAGGAGGAGGAGATAGAGCATATGGACAAGGAGGAGGGGATGAGCAAGGAGAAGGCGAAGCTACACCACTGAAAGATCCCCCTACTGAAACAGTAACACCGCAGAAGAGAAGGTTTCTACGCAAAAACCTTCAGCAAGAAAGAAGACATGTGCCAGTAAGCCCCAGTTAGAAGCAACGTTCAGGGAAGACAACCTCAGTTTGGTCTGTGGAGCCATGGAGGATGCTTCTGAGAACATCTTGCAGAGATATGGAGTGAAGCAGGAGGAGCTGTATGGAAGGATTGAGAAGAAATTGAAGGAAATACAGCAAGCTATTTGTTTGGTCTGTGCAGTACCTACTGCATCGTCCTTGTCACAGATTGCATAATTAGGGGATGAACCAGCCCAATTGAGAATACTAGCAGATGTGATAGAGGCTTGACTTTAGAAAATCTAGGAAGAAAAGGAGAAGGCTATAGAATCCTTGAAACAAGAGAAGGATGAATTCTTAGAGAAATTACGAGTAGCGCGGTATAGTGTAACCACGTACGGAAGTGAGAGAGAAGAGTTTCAGGCGATGCTCCAGGAGGAAAAATCCCAGCTACAGAGAGAAAAGGAGAAGTTGCTTGCAGAATGAGTCACATTCAAAGAGGTAGTGAGTAAATCATGTCACTTTGTGTCAGGCTTGGCACAGGAGGAATAGGATTCGTTCAAGCCTCAAGTGGTGAAGCTCGTTGAGACCATCCAATAGCCTCAAGCAAGGATAACAGAGTTGGAGGTCCAAGCAGTACCGAGCACCCCACAGGAAGTGCGCGATCAGAGGGAGGAAACCGCCAAGAACACAGTAATAAGGATAAAGGCCCTCGCCTTAGAGTGCAAACAGTTGAGCAATATAAGCACACAGACTTATGAATTCCTCGCAGAAGATCCTGAGCTAAGGAAACTAGAAGCACGGTTACAGGATTCACAACAGTAGGCACTCTCTATGCAGGCGAGGATGAAGCTACTCACCGCAATTGAAAGAATGAATATATCTCAAGAGAAGCGTGCGGTGCATCAGCATATTACTTCCATCCAGGGAAAGGTAATGGAATTTGCACAGAAGCTACAACCTGTGTAGGATGAAGCCTGCAAGGTGTTCTAAGAAATTGAGGGACAAGGCTCGCAATTGGATCAAGTGGTTGTAGAAGTGGAATAGCGCCTGGAAGGGCCTGTTACGGAGTAGACGATCCAGGAGCTCACTGAGAAGGAGGCTCAGGAGAAGCAGAAAGTCGAGGAATATCGAGTGAAGCTCGAGGGCTTCAAAGCATCATTTCCCAGACCTAAGTGACTCGGGATGAGTCACAGGTGAGTGTTTGGGGCCTATTGGCCCTCGACCAAGTTTTGAGAAAACCTTGGTCAGTTTTGGACCACTTTTGTACTTCTACAAGATGGTTGAAGATGGAGTGCCCAGGCGGAGCTCAGATCACAGATCTCACTTATTTTGTGGGCTATGTGGACCCAGCAAGGGGTTCTTTAGGGTTTTTGTAATGGGATGTCGGCCCATGGGTTTACCCATGACTAGGCCAATTTTTAAAAGTATAAATAAGTAAGAATTTATTGTAGAAAGTAGTCAATAGCTTGTGGTGGCTAAGTGCAAGTAGTTTTGGGTTGCTTTCTGAAACAAAATGTGTATGTGTTAAGGCTCTGTGCTCGATAGAGGAGGTGGCTATGTGCCTAGACCCAATTTTGGAAGGAGGATCAAGTGCTCAGTACGCATATCTCTTGTCCTATGCAAAGCTCAGCTCTGTGGCTTAGTGCACAGAAGCAGATGAATGTAATATTCAGAAGAATAATAAAGAAGACAAAGCAATTGGTGGATGTATCCCCACACTGGGGTGAACCATGTATATCTTGTGTCCTTGGTTTCTTTGTGTTGTGTTATCTATGTTATTGATTTTCTTAGTTCCTTGATTATAATGCATGATAGATAGATTTGTTGATGCTTAGTGCTTTACTTAAATATGAATGAATGTTATATCTAACTCAGTGTTGTGTGTTAAGTCGTTGAAGTGATTAATATTTATTGTTATTGCGTCGATCTATCTTTGGGTATGTTTTGTGATGTTAATAAAGCTAATGAACTAATGCATGTCACCTTCTAAGTGTTGCTAGAATACTCTACTAAGTGGAATTATCACAGATCTATGTCCCAGCTTGGTTACAGACACCTGATTCCTGTAAAGCCCCGTTCTTATACCTCGGGTGAGACTTCGCCTACTTTGCAAGTGTTTCCGAAAGGGCCAGTAGTTAGGGTTTTTTTAGTGTGTTGTTGAAGTGTTGAACCCTGGGTCTACCCCTGTGCCAACATGACCCCTAAATGAAGCTACTTGGAGAGTATAAATAAGAGATCAAGGGTCTCCCATTAGCACCTATTAAGCACATTGAATATATTTTTTTGAAATGTTATGGATAGGTATTATTGACAAATCTAAAGCAGCAACGTTCAGTGAAGAGACAATTTGCAGGAGTCGAAGGGTCGAGAGTATGGTTACTGATCTAAGGTTTTACTGAAGACATCTGTGAGTTGTAGAACTAGAAGGACGCGGGTATCCATGGGCCATAGTGGGAAAAATTGTGGATATCCCTGATTTTTCTAAAGACAGAGCACGAATCTGTTGTCAAAGTTGAAAAAAAGGAAGATCAAATATATCATCAATGAGAAGTTGCAGAGTTGAGAAGAGACTACAGGAAGATCTAACAGTGAGAAGATACATCATAGATATCTACAATAACAAAAGGTATGTTATATTCTTATCTAAAGTAGGTCTTTGGTGAATGCCTTGGGTATGACCATGGGAAATTGAGATTTTTCCCTGAGGGACTATTAGTTGTATGGTATATTCTATATAAGACAGATCTACATAGAAACATTGCTACTATATTGGTTATTTGTTGTTGGGACACTTCATTGGGCATCTTGTTAAGAATATTTATAGTGTTATTTGGAGCATGTTTTAGGGTTTATGGTTGAGACATATTGTTATCAGTACATGATTTTGATTGCACAACCGTGAGAGTTTGATATATGGTTGATGTGATGGTTTCCTATATGACACATGATCAGTGAGATATAATTGTGATTCTAGTACATGGTATGTACTAGACATACTTGAGTCATTGATATGAGTTCCATGACATCGGATACGGTTGGTTGATAGACTACAGTAACAGGTTCCTAGTATCAGGTTTTACAATAACAGCTTGACAGAAATAGAGACGATAACAGTGAAAGTAGGAGAGTTTTTTAGTAATCCATGAGTTTCATAGAAGAGTGTTGAGGACATCTGAGAGTTGCAGTAAAGAGAGTCGCGAACATTTGTGTGTTGTAGAATAGACAGGTCATGGATCTACAAGAAAGTTTTTGAAGAATATTGATATATGCGTGATAGGATTTCAGTGACAGGATTGACAATAACAGGTTGTGACAGTGACAGCTACAGTTTATTTAATTCAGTGACAGTGACAGACCATCTACATTTTGCACTTATATTTTAGTGTGGTTGGTCGGGGCAAGGATATGTGGTTGTAGCCAGAGAACATAGGTGGTTCTAGCCTCCTTCTGGTTGGAGCCTCCTTCCAGTTGGAGTTGGAGAACAAAGGAAGTTGGTGATTCCAATGAATGTTTCAAGAGCCACAAGTGCACTCCTAAATGGTCTAACTAAATCAATATACACCAAAGTTATGCACTATGATTTTGTAAAAGACATTTGGGACAAACTGAAGAATATATATGAAGGAGATGAGAAATTCAAGGAAGCTAAACTTCAAATTTTCAAAGAAAAGTTCGAACAATTGAAGATGAATGAAGATGAAGACATTACAACCTACTTTCCACGAGTTGATGAAGTAGTAAACGGTATCAAAGGTATGGGAGATGAGATAAAGGAACAGGTTGTTGTCAAAAAGGTATTGAGATCCCTACCAATGAGATTTGATTCAAATATTTCATCACTAAAAGAGAGAGAGGACCTAGCTACAATGACCATGGATGAGTTCCATGGGACACTCACATTTTTTTAGATGAGAACAGAGCAAGACAATCCATTTACAAAAGAAGCAACATTCAAAGAATCTAAGAAGACAAAGCAAAAGAACAAGCAAAAGGAAAAGTCAAATAGTAGTTGCAGTGATGTCTCAGAAGATGATGAAGAAGTGTTATGATGAAAATATCTCTATGGCTAGGGGTAAACCACAACAGATGGAAATGACTGCAGAAATCAACTCTAATATCAGGTATGCTATATAAAAAAATATGCTAGCAAGACAAGATAAAAGGCCTACCCCATCCATATGTTTGGTTGAGCACTTGAATCAAAGAAATACACTTGCAACTTGTTCTCAACAAACAAGAAACGCAAGCATATGGTGATAATATATAATGTTAGCACATTCAATAGCATAATCCATCAACATTCATAACACATACACCGATGGAATAACAATTCAAGTATTTGTAAGATATTAATTAGACAAGAAAAGAGTATTTATATTAAAATGTAATCAGCAGAAGTGAATGAATTACAAACTTCTGTGTCGGCACGGTTCAGAACCGAGAAACTAAGTCCCTTCCAGTTGGGCCTCCACCACTTCAATCCTCCACCAAGGGAAAGATCATATAATAGATACAATGAGGTTCTCAATAATGTAGGGAAGATATTTGGGGCTAAACAATGTGTTCAAACTTAAAAGGACAAAGGGATGCAGACTCAATATGAAGTGAACAATTTCTCCAGAATAACTTTGCTCTCAAAGTTGAATTTTTCTCCTCTTTTCCATAGCTTGGGTTTGGCCCATTTTTAGCCTTCAAGTGGAACTGAAGGGTCGAGTTAGAATGTTTCTAGTATATGTAAGGTCAATGATCATGGATCCCGTGACGTGACATGGAAACATGACACCATTTTTAAATTTTGGGCACAAAACCCGATGTACGCGGGATATAGTGGTGAAACTTGCATATACGCATGTTTTACAATAGGTAAGGCGCATATATGTGGAAAAAAAATGTTTTTAGCTCTGGGATTTCCAAAAAGGGACTTCAAGTCTGCATAGGGAAATGGAAAAAGGCCTTATGTGCAAGTTTGTATAGGGTGAGGAAAATCTTGTTATAACAGATGCCCCCTAATGTATGAGGTCAGAGGAGTATCTATTGAGGTCAGAGGAGTATCTAAGGGCAGACCCAGGGTTCAGATCCAAGAGCGTACCAACAATCCCTAACTACTAGCCCTTTCGGCAACACCTGTGAAGAAGATGCAGTCTCACCCAAAGCAGTTATGAGGGGGTTGTAGGACAAAGATGTATACAACCAAAGGGAAGATCAAGTGGATTTAACGCAAGAACAGCACAGCATTCATATATCACTTATCAACTTAGATCTATTATGCACATCTACTTATCAAATCCAAAACATTAATGCAATCACAGTATATCAATGACAGAGATAACATACCAATCACACACAACACAAGATGTACGTGGTTCACCCTCTCTCTAGGGCTACGTCCATATAATTGTGCTATAATATATTAAGGTAAAGCATACATTTCTTGTTTGCACTCTTAGCTAACAGGTCTTCTTTCTTCTCCTCTCTTCCTCTCCCCTCCCTACGCACCCATCTGTAGGGTTTATCTTCACACCGAGCTGAAGATATTACAATACCAGAAGGCTCTCACTCTTATCACTTCTCTCTCACTCAACAACATTTTCTCACCACAACAACTTGATCGATCAATAATAACAATGACAATCTTGACACACCAACCCAACCCAGGTCTTCTTGACCTCTATTTATACATTACAATATCTCACTGGCATCCTTAGGCCGAAACCTAGGTGTCTAAAACCCTAGTTCAACTTGACCCGTATTTTCAAGGCTTCGCCAGCCTGTCTTTCCTTCCTTCTCGCGCGGTGCTCCAAAGCATCCAATGGTGGATTTTTCCACTTGTTGAGTTGTCCATGATCCTTCTTCCTTACTGATCTTTCATCCTCGATCTCCTCATCCAACGGATTACTTCATTCTGTCTTTTCTGCTCTTTTTCTCACTTCGACCCAGTAACAATCATTGTGTCTTCTGCAAAGTTTGCATTCTCCCTTTTCTTCCTTGATCTTCGCATACTTCCATAACCAAGGGCCAACAAAAACAAAGGGAAAAGATATATACACTAAATTACATTAGTATACAAAGAGTTACACCCAATATTGGTGCTCAAGCATAATATCTTTTCAAATAGATCTCATTCTTGGGGCTCATCCAACATGTTCCCTTCATAATATTCTAATTCATAGCCTCCCTTTTCTAAGACACGTCGCAGGATATAGGTATCATGCCACATGGGTTTGAACTTGCCTTCCCCCAATGGTTCTTTGGCTTGATCATATAGAAGGACCAAGTCACCCTCAGTGTACAGTCAAGAACAGACAGACTTATCATATTGGACCTTGACACATCTATTATTCGCTTCGATAGTCGTAGAGGCATCTCGACACTGCTCATCTAGACTCTCTAGTTGCATGAGGTGTTGTTCAAGATCAGAAGTGTTAGTTAGGAGCGCAAATTCAAATATAAGAGAATGGATTTCACATTCAATAGGTAAGATCAACTCCACACCATGTACTAACTGGAAAGGATAAAAACTGGTGGAAGTCTTGACTGAGGTTCAGTATGCCCAAAGTGTTGGATAAAGCATTATATGCCAGTCAGATTTTCTCTGGATGATAGTTTTCTGCAAAATGGTATTGAGAGACTTGTTCACAACCTCTACTTGTCCATTTTCCTGGGGGTAGTAAGGGGAATAATGACCATTCTTAAACCCCATTTTATATGTTATTTCTTCCATCATTTCATTCTGAAAATGGATGCCATGATCAGTGACAATATCACTCGAGATTTCGAACCTAGCTATAATTTGATTGAATACGAAGAAGGCGATAGTATTCCCATCAGATTTAACTGTAGGCATGGCCTCGACCCACTTATTATAGTATATGGCCATGATAATGTGTTGATTCCCCCCAGCCAAAGTTGGGTTTCAATCCACAAAGTCCACCCCCCACTTAGTGAAGGGACCAACCGTAATTACTAGATGGAGAGGGGATAGATGCAAGCGAATGTTCTAAGTGAACACCTGGTATGGATGACACTTCTTAACCACTTCGACGTAATCTTTAAATATATATGGCCAAAAATAATCGGATCGCAAAATTTTTTGGGTCGTCGCAAGCCCGGATAGATGACCACCACAAGCCCCACTATGGAAGTTGTTTAGAACAGACTCGGCTTCTTCGTGAGTTAGAAAATGATGCAATATATTGCCTATTCCTTGATGATACAGAGTGTCATTGAAGATAAGGTATTTCTTAGCTTGGTATCGTATACGTCGTTAGTCATCTCGCGAGAGATGTTGAGGGAACTTCAAAGTTTGAAGATAGAGAACAATATCTCCATACCAAGGGTCCGACAACGAGACAAGGAAAATGTGTTCATCCACAAATGAATCAACATGAATAACATCCTCATCTAATTGAGGGAATTCAGATATTAACTCTACAAAAACAAGTGATTTTTTGGACTTCACAGAAGTGAAATTGAGATCAAACTCTTGTAGAATGACAATCCATTTATTGTACTTTCCCCCTATGATACTCCTAGTAAGGACATATTGAAATGGATTGACATCCCAGATAAAAGGAGTGTCGTTTTTTAAGAGATGCATGAAACCCTTAGTAATATTGACATAGTTCACTATAAATTGTCGTAAAAAGTTGGCTTTCACCTGTAAACCTTGAAGTTGGCAAATAGTGTGTAGGGGAGGAAATCAAACTATTGCCTCAACCTTTAACGGATCTACCATGATCCCAGTCTTAGAAAATAAAAATCCTAGAAGACGACCTGACCTAACGAAAAAGATGCATTTATGAGGGTTCAATTGAATGTGATAATGGCGACATATTTCAAAGACTAGCTGAAGGTGCTTAGGGTGATCCACTCTCTCACGGGAGTGAGTAAAAATATCCTCAAGATAGGATTCGACTATATGCATGAGATCATGAAATGTGAATGTCATAGCTCATTGGAAGGTTGCTCCAGCATTTTTAAAGCCGAAAGGCATCTTCCGGTATGCGAAAGTACCCCAATGGAAAATAAATGCCATATTATGTTGGTCCTCGGGTTTAACTTGAATTTAGTTATACCTTGAAAATTCATCCATGAAAGAAAAAACTTTGCTTCCCGCACACTCGTCGAGAATATGAATGATGAAGGGTGTCGGGAAGTTGTCTTTAGGACAGGATTTGTTCAGGTCACAAAAACCCATGCATACGTGAATGGTTCCTTTCTTTTTATTCATAGGAACGGGATTGGATACCCATTCAATCAAGGGAACTGGGTAGATAAATCCATAATTAAGCATGTTTTCTACCTCTACCTTAATAGCAGGGGCCTTCTTGGGACTGACAAATCTAAGACGTTGTCGAATAGGCTTAGCATCTGGGTAAGTTTTAATTTCATGTTCGACAATTAGAGGGTCGGTTCCTAGCATATATTCATATGAACAAGCAAAAACATCTCGTAATTCCTTGAAGAGTTTGGTGTAGATCATAATTTCTTTTGGCGAACAATCTGCACCATGTATACATTTTCAATCTTGCTAGGAGTAGGAGAGATATCGATCGTGACGGTAGGGGATATACCCGCCATGTTTCCTTCGGCATAGATATTGTTTGTATCAAGTGGAACTACGGCGTGACCTACTATCTCACTCAAAGTATATATAAAATCATATTGCTCGATTCTGGAAAGCTCTAGGAGGAAATAAGAGTGATGATGCCAATTCTACTATAACAAGAAGTATCCAACTTTGTCAGAAGGATGAAAAAGGAAACCAACAAATATAAAGGTAATATTATGTTGATTTGTTTTAATTTTGATGGTATTGGTCATTTTTCTAATGAATTTCCCCATAATAAAAAGAAAATAAATGAAGAAGATGACCCTAAAAGGAAACAAATACAAAAGGGCAAAAGAAACAAAAACATTTTTTTCAAGAAAAGTCTTTGCACCAAAGAAGAGATTTCCTCATTAGATGAAGATGAAGTCAGCGATAGTGATACAGAAAGGGTATTATTCATGGAAGTAGAAGACTCTGATGAAGAAGGATCTAAAGAAGAATATGAAGAGGCAGAAATTGATTACAAAGAAGAATTGTTGAGTGCCATAGAATTTATAAAAAGGTAAAGAATAATAGCAAGTCACTTCAAGCAGAACTAAAAAGAAAAGAGGGAGTTCAGAATTCCAAATCTGAAGAACTAGAGAAGATGATCACTAAATTAAAAATCCAATTGAAGAATACAAGATAACTTAAGAAGCACTCAGAGAACAGCTAGAAGACAGAGATGAGATCAATGGAAGTTTAGAAGCAGAGATTGTTGCATTGAGAAAATACCTTGAGAAGGAAAACATGTAGAATAGCTCTAAATTTTTGGATGATATTATTAGCAGTCAAGGACCACATCATGACAAGTCCATACTAGGATACAACTAGATAGAAAAAGGCTCAAGCTCCAAAACAACAAATCAAGAAACAAAACCAAGAATCTACGCAAAGACAATCAAAGGATCTCCTAAGAAGGAACAAGACAAGAAGTTACATAAGGAAGATCACATAGATGCTCCACCACACAGAAGATTCAGATTCCAAAATCAACAGCAGTCAGAAATAAAAAGGCTTTAAGAAGAAGAAGGATTCAGAAGAGTAACTCCTTTTAGAAGATATTAAACTCCTAGGTATCAAATTATATTCCTTGGATTATTTTATTCATGTAAAAATTTTGGACATAAGGCTATAAATTGCAGAGAAAATAGTAGGAACAGAAACAACCATGAAATTTATGCATGAAATGGCTATCCAAGAAGGCCTAGTGAAACATAGAGAAGAAGCTACAACATGTTTGAATTCTTGAGTACAAAAGTGGAATGCTACAGGTGCAACAACTTTGGACACAAGGCCAAAGATTGTAGAATGACATTTCCTCCAAAAGAATCACAACAAAACAACAACAATTACAAAAAGGATAAGGAAACAGAATCATTACAACAATGAAGAATGCACACTCGCTCTACAAGATCAACATAGGAAATGTGGTTGGTATGTTGACAGTGGTTGTTCAAAGCACATGACAAGTGATAAGGACAAGTTTCTAACTTTGAAAAAGGAAAGATATAGGTCAGTATCTTTTGGAAACGATAACTCAGCTAGAATCATTGGAAAAGGCATAGTCGAGATTGGAAGTAAAGATGCCAAGGCAGAAAATGTTCTACTAGTGGAAGATATGAAAGCCAAATGTGTGACCAAGGTCACAAACTTGTGTTTGATTTACAAAAATGAGAGATAAGAAAAGTAGATTCAAGAAAAATGGTGGTTATAGTTGTGAGAACTCCAAGCAACATATACATACTAAATGAAATTGGAAAGGAAAAGTGTTGTTAGGAAAGGAATATGAAGTTTGGATATGGTACAGAAGAAAGTGTCACATAAATTTTGATAATCTTTTCAAGGTCAACAGAAATGAAGTAGACAGTGAAATGCCCTAGATCATGAATCCAACAAACACATTATCCAAGCATTGTCAACAAGGAAAGAAAACCAAGACCAAGTTCAAACCAAAGGAATACTCCACAAAAAAATTGTTGGAAATTGTGCATATTGATCTAGTTGGACCAACAAGAACAAAGAAGTTTAAAGGTGAGTAGTACTTTATGTTATTGGTTGATGACTATACAAGAATGACTGTAGTTTTTTTTTCTTTAGAATAATTTAGAGGCATTCAAGAACTTCACGATATACAAGGAGATGGTTGAAAATGAAATAGATTTGAAAATCAAATGTTTGAGATCGTATGATGGAGGAGAGTTTACTTCATAGGAATTTATGGACTTCTGTATTGAGCATGGGATAAAGAGGCAATTCTCCATTGAAAGTACACCACAACAAAATGGAGTCATTGAAAGGAAGAACATGACAGTACATGAAATGGCTCGAACTATGTTAATGGATTCCAAGTTGACAAACATATCTTGGGTACAGGAAATGCATACAACAATTCACATTCAAAATAGATGAATACTCAAAAACAACTGTAATAAGATCCCCTACAATCTATCGAAAGGAAGACCAACAAATCTGAAGAATTTCAGAGTTTTTGGAAGCAAATGCTACATCAAAAGAGAAGATGGCAGAATGGGAAAGTTTGATTCTAGTGTTGACTAAGGCCTACTTGTTTGGTACTCAAGCATAAGGAAAGCATACATATGCTTCAATATAAGGCTCAACAAAATTATGGAAAGCATCTATGTGACATTTGATGAGATAGTTGGACACAAGATAAAAGAAGGCAAGGATTCAGTGGAACATGTTCAAGAAGAAGAAGTAAAGAGAGAGGAAGAAGCTGAAGATGAAGATGAAGAAGAGTAGCCATAAGAAGAGAAAGAACGGAAATATATTCAAGTACCTCCAAATACACTTAGCATACAAGTGCAAAAGAATAATCCAGTAGGTCAGATCATCAGGAATAAATATGCAGGAGTTGAAACTAGAAGAAGAATCCATTCCCCAGAACAGTTGCACCTAGCACTACTATCCAAAATTGAGCCAAGTTGTTTTGAAGAATTCAACAAGGATGAATTGTGGATCAAAGCCATGGATGAAGAGTTATATCAGATAGATAAGAATGACACTTGGTAACTAGTTCCAAGGCCAAGGAACACGAATGTGATCGGTACAAAGTGGGTCTTCATAAACAAATTGAATGAATATGGACATATTACCAGGAACAAAGCAAGACTGGTATGTAAAGGATACACGCAGGTTGAAGGTATATGATTTGAAGAAAAGTTTATCCCAATTTCTAGAATGGAAGCAATCATATTGATCCTACCTTATGCATGCTCCAAGAATATTAAAGTGTATCATATGGACGTGAAATCAATTTTCCTAAATGGGTATCTAGAGGCAGAAGTCTACATTGAGAAACTAGAGGGATTTTAGTTGTCAAAGAATGAAAATTATGTTTAAAATTTGAAGAAGGCCTTGTATGGTCTCAAAAAATCCCCCAGAGCATGGTATTCCAGACTGGACAGAAACTTGAATCAATAAGGGTTCACGAAAGGGAATGCAGACAGCAACCTCTACATCAAGGTAAATCAAGATAGTATTTTGTTGATTGAAGTTTATGTTGATGATATTATCTTTGGAAGTGATCATGACAAGATGAGTCATAAATTTGCAAAGGATATGCGAAATGAGTTAGAAATTTCATTGCTTGGAGAATTATTTTTCTTTTTGGGTCTTTGTATATGTCAAAGAAACCAAGGAATTTGTTTCTCTTGGACCAAGTATGTCATAGAAATTCTAAAGAGATTCAGAATGGAAGATTGCAAACCAGTCATTACTTCTATGCAAACCAGTTACAAGTTAATTAAATATGATGGTTCAAAGGCTACAGATCAGAGGCAGTACAGGTCAATGATTGGAATCTTACTTTATGCGATGGTTTCCAGACCAAATGTGATGCAAGAAGTTGGACAGGTGGCACGATTTCAAGCAGCACCAAAGGAATCACATGTTTTGGCAGTAAAGAGGATATTCAGATATCTCAAGGGAACAAAAGAGTTTAGATTATGGTATCCAAAAAGGAAGGATCTATCACTTGTTTCCTACACAGATGCAGATTGGGAAGGTTGCATTGATGGTCGAAGAAGTACAAATGGAGAAACCTTATACTTGGGTGAGTGTTTGGTATCTTGGCTAAGCAAGAAACAGTCATCAGTATCATTGCCTATAGTCAAAGCAAAGTATATTGCAGTAGAAACATGTTGTACACAGGTCCTATGGATGAAACAAACATTGAAATATATATAGGTTGAGTATGATGAGTCCATTCTGATATTTTTTTGATAACACAAGTGTCATTAGTATCTCAAAGAATACAGTGATGCACTCCAAGACAAATCACATTCCGATCAAGTTTCATTTTCTATGGGAACAGGTTACAGAGAAGAAAATTAGAGTTGAGTATGTTGGGAAAAAAGAACAGATTGTAGATATCTTTGCAAAACCACTTCCATGAGAATCTTTTGAGTATATTCACCAGAAACTCGGAGTAGTTTCTTCCCCACAATGATTTTTGAATGTTTTTCTTATATGTAATATATTTACACAAGGAAGCACCATGAAGAGGAAAGAGGATAGTTACGATAGGGGGATCAGCCCCAAGGAGATTTCAGTCAGGGGGAGCAGCCCCGAAGGGAAGTTACCCTTTTCCATTGATGTCAAAGGGGGAGAGATTAATCAGATGCATGGAGAGAAAGCACAAAGGAATGATTACAAGGGGATAAATGGTCATAGGGGGAGCATGAGCGCCATGACGTTAGTGTTACATTAGAGTTTTTCCATCAATTCCAAATGGGGACATTGTTGATTAATTAGGTTGGTTTTCATTGATGTCAACCCTTGAAGCAAGTTCGGTAGAAAATTCTAGTAGCCCCTGAAGTGTGAATAAGGAAACCATGTTTGTCTAAGGAATAATGTAATGAAAATTAGTAAATTTGCAGGAAATACTATCATAGATGTATAGTACATGTTGTGTCATTTCCGGTGATATGTGGTATGTCACATAGTTCCTCAAGGTTGAGGAGATATGGCTTAGTGAAGTTGGAGAAACCTTGGGACACTTCATTGGGCATCTTGTTAAGACATATCTTGTGTTAATTGGAGCATGTTTGAGGGTTTATGGTTGAGACATATTTCTATCAGTACAGGATTTTGATTTCACAACAGTGAGAGTTTGATGTATGGTTGATGTGATGGTTTCCTATATGACACATGATCAGTGAGATATACTTGTGATTATAGTACATGGTTTTTCCTAGACATACTTGATTCGTTGATATGATTTCCATGACATCATATCTACTTTGTTGATAGACTACAGTGACAAGTTCCCAGTATCAGGTTTTAAAGTAACATCTTGACAGAAATAGAGACAATAACAGTGAAACTAGGAGATTTTTATAGTAGTTTGTGAGTTACATATAAGAGAGTTGTGAACATCTGCAAGTTGCAGTAAAGAGAGTTGTGAACATATTCATGTTTAAGAATAGACAAGTCGCGGATCTACAAGAAAGTTTTTGAAGAATATTGGTACAGGTTATGATAGTTTTTCAGAGACAGGATTGACAATGAGAGCTATAGTTTATTTGATTCAGTGACAGTGACAGGTCATCTAAATTTGGCACTTATATCTCAAGGTGGTTAGATGGGGCAAGGATAGGTGGTTGTATCCATATAATATAGGGGAGTGTAGCCTCCTTCTGGTTGGATCCATAGAATTGGGGAGTTGGAGCTTCCCTCGGGTTGTAGCCTGAAAATCTAGGGTATTGGAGCCTCCTTCCAGTTGGAGCTAGAGAACAAAGGAAGTTGGTGCTTCCAATGAATGTAATTCTTAAAGACATATAATAAAAATCATTCTGTGGTTTTCTCTCGCATTGGGTTTCCATGTAAAAATATCGGTGTACTGTGTATGTGTATGTGTATGATTGCTCATTTTCACGGTTTACTAATTTTGCAATTGTTGAGTGATATTGGTAAATTGATCATAAAGTTAACAAAAATTATATACATTGTGGTTAAAAAGGATTAAAAATCACTATTACAGATTCACCATCCTCCCCCCTAACTAATCCAACAATGCCAAGGGTTCTTGGTCCATAGAATAAAGGAATTCACTTAAGAGGTTGAGAGGATATGTGGAAGCATGAAGGCATATCTTGATATTGTAATTGAAATGAGTAGATCTTATTGACCATTCAAATGAGTATATCTTATTGATCATTCAAATGAGTAGATCCTATTGAATATTGTTTTGTGATTTATAATTCGCTCTTATTTTTGTTATTTCCCTTGTTTCATATATTATAAGCACCACTTACTTCTTGGTTCAATCTATTAGCCAGTGCATCAAACATTCTTTGAAATTACAAGAAATTACATAGCTCATAAAAACAAATTAAAATATGTGGAATGGAAAAACAATGGATGAAAATACCTCATCTAACCTCTATGTTTATTAAACATTCACATCCCACCTTCTCACCCAACATGAAAAAATTGTACTTTGGTAATTTATGTTGATGAAAGGAATGGTCAATCACCATTTTCCCCATTACTCAAGGTTGATGTCTTGTATCATATGCATGTTATTTTGAAAACACGTGATAGCATTTGTATTGTATCTAATTGTTTCCCCTATATGATGTTTTCTATTAAGATGAGTATATTTTCATATTCACATCAAGTAATCATGACCTGATTTCCACTATAGGTTATAAACTCTATTTGCATTTTGTATTCACAAGAGGTGACCAATGTGTACACATTCTTGTCAATGTGAAATAAAAGCATGACAATGAGTGATTAATTTTTCTTTGCTTCCATCCCCAACTTCTCCAAGGGAAACATGCAATCAATAAAAAGTGATCTCGATATGGATGAGCCATGCTTGTATAGGGAGCCTTATCTTGAAATATTTTTTAACTAGTCATACTTATAAGATACCAACCAATAGAAGTAATCAAATTTTTAATTTACCAACTAGAAGTAATTACACAAATTTATAATTTAGCCCCATATTATAATACTGAATTTATCAATAGGAAAGAATGTATATGTATAATAAATATTTTTTAATTTCCAAGGTTAACTGTATTTGGGAGAGGATTAGAACCTTGCCTCAAGCTGATGGGAATGGTAATTATCCTATTTTTCGCATCCATTTTACCATCATTTACTTCTTTCAATATTGATGATCTAAGTATTTCAACCAATTTTTTTGTGTTCACCTTTTCCAAGATATTATGTATTCATGATTGAAATTGTATGCTAATTAGAATGTTTTTACTTAAGAAAGGAAACGAATGCATGATTTATGTGTTTGGGACTCTTATTTTGTTTTCATACAAGGTTCATGATGGAGTTGTTCATAATTCATTGCAGGGGTTGATGAGTTTCTCGTCAGTATCAGTATCAGTTACTGAAGGTATACATTCAGTGATTTCCAAAGTTTGGTTGAATATGTTGTTGAAATAAATGTTGAAGGATCACATAATATGTTGTGTAAGCTTCAAATAGCACTATTCATACGAGTGTTCAAGAACATGTACACCTATTTTCACTAAGATTTGGTTTGAAACGTGTCGTATGTGAATAGTTACAATTATTAGATTGTGACCCTCCTTTGAGAAAGTGGTTATTTTATATTTCTCCTCTTTTTGAGGAAAACAATCTCTTGATAGTGATTTCCTAAAATTGAGCAACTACTTCAAAATTGATGTGGGTTTTTGTATAAAGAGACAACTAAAAGAACCTAAGAGGTTCAACATGCAATCTATCTTTTGATAATAGAATATTGTTGTTGAATTGTGGATTTGTTGTTACTTGCACCTATTTAAGTTCATATAAAGGATCATCCAGCTAACTATAGAGAAAGGGGAACTCTACAGTACTTAACCGCGGTGATCCTATTTTTTTAGGTTTCATTACATTTTATATATGCATTTTTCTTTTCATTATAAAGTTATCTTTGTTTCAAAAAAGAGAATTTTTCTATTATATTCAATTTCTTTAATTCCTACAATTTGATTCTTGCAATTCCCTTCGTCTCTATTAAGAAATTAGTCATTTTTTATGCATCATGTGTTACACATTATTTTGGTCACCCCAGTGATTGATTAACAATGTGCTTAACTCACTTCCATGTTCCCTGAAAATATTAAAAGAGACTTTCTCCAAGAGAAAAGTGGTTTTCTTTTCCTCCCTCAAAAACTATGACAAGGAAGATCGTCGCACCCTGCTCTATGCTTGGGGTGTAACGATGCTTGATCATCGCACTCTACACCAAAGCTGGACTACAGTGTCATCACAGGCTGCCTATGCATAGGGTGCAACGATGCTTAAGCAAAGTAAAAGTCAAAATTCATGAATGTTCTAGAAGGGAATCTTCTACAAGATGAGGTGGCCTCCGATCTGTTTAGATCTTACTCGCTTCTCTGATTTAGTGGGATCATCCAGATCTCCTCATCCATCCCTCTTTCACCATATATAAAGAGGGATCTCTCATATCAGTCCAGGTTGTGACAAAGTATTCATAATTTTGTACTGACACATAGATACAATATGTATGTCTTGTGTCTATGTCCGAATTTGAATTCCTTAAGAGCATAGCTCCACAGTGTATTTATTGTGTCTATGATGAATCATGATGACATGGATCCATAGTGTATGTTTAGTGTCCATGACTCACTTGACACCTATTATTAGAGTCACTTGTAGTATGAGTATGGGAATGCATACCTCAGAATATGGTATGCAGATGCTTGGTTGTTTGCAGGTTCCCGATCGATGCGCTCCTTGTTTTCGACACACACATTCTACAAAGTATTTTAGTTGTCACAGGTTCTAGCTTCATACTTTGGGGGGAATTATGTTACACATTATTTTGGTCACCCTAGTGATCAACTAATGACATGTGCTTAACTCACTTCCATGTTCCCCGGAAATATTAAAAGAGACTTTCTCCAAGAGAAAAGTGGTTTGTTTTTCCTCCCTCAAAAAATATGACAAGGAAGATCGTCGCACCCTCCTCTATGCTTGGGGTGCGACAATGATTTATCATCGCACTTTGCACCAAATATGGAATGAGGCATCATCGCAGGCTTCTTGTGCATAGGGTGCGATGATGCTTAAGCAAAGGAAAAGTCAAAATTCATGAACGTTCTATAAGGGAATATTCTAGAAGATGAGGTGGCCTCCGATCGGTTTGGATCTTACTCGCTTCTCTGATTTAGTGGGATCATCATGATATCCTCATCCATCACTCTTTCACCCTATATAAAGAGGGATCTCTCATAGAAAAGGATAAGGTTGAAAAGGATAAGGTTTGGATATGCATGAAGAGTTATGCTATAAATTATACTTGAGATAGCTTTGCTTTAGCTCTCTAAGTCAGATTGTGGATCTTATTCATCAAAGGAATTGAAGCAAAGGTGTGTGTGTTGGAGAAAATATCCATTGAAAGGGATCTTGCAACATCAAGGCATGGGTCCATTTTAATATAATGCAGCAATACATTTCTTCCCTATAAAGGTGTCTTGGATATTATTGTATAACTCCTTGATCTTATACATACATATATATATATATATATATATATATGTTCTCTCTCTCTTTGTTGTTGTGTGATTCTTAAAAAGGTTCACCATCCCACAAATCCAAATATGGAGCAGCAAGGACGATGCTAGCGAGGATCAAGCATCATTTAAAAGGTATGTCACTCATTCCTCTCTGAACTAGTTTATATGACAATGAAATCTAAGGTGAAGTTTGTATTTTGTCTTGTTTTGTTCTAGATTCCTATGGAAGTTAGGGAGATTAGTTTGTGTCTGCACTTACCGATTTGTCCGATAACATCGTGTGACCTTATAGGAAATATTTTTTCATACCAAGTAAAGTATAAATGCATTCAGTTAAATCTTCTTGGAAGGATTTCTTTTCATTTCTTTATTATCACTTTCATGTCACAATTAGAGTAGTACTTCTTGAATAAGTTTTAGTGTACCTAGTATCATAGCAATGTGATAGATTGAATGAAACTCAGTTAGGATTAGAATTTATTTTTAGGATAGAAACAAAATTTAAATTGTTGTATAAATTTTCATTAGCATAGTTCAAAGTTGTTTCAAAATTTTCATTAGTATAGGAAGAATAGAGAAAGAATAAATATTTTTATTTTCCCCCAAAACAGTGGTTAATACTAACATATCCTAAGCAATCTAAAATCCTAGAAATGCATATATAGTGCATAGCATTTTGAAAAGTCTTGCACTCCTGTGTTGATAATTAAAGTAGGTTCTTGTAATTATTGGATTGTTAATTCCAAGCATTGTTGGAACTTGTTACTTTTTGGTTTCATTGCTGGAGAAACACCATCTTTTAAAGTATTTTTCTCTACATTTTTCCTTGAAATCCAATTGCTAAATGTAACAGAATTGGAATTTGATATTCACCCATGTCCTCTCGGTGCATGGTATTTTCTCCTCTTAATGAGTATGAATGAAGAGGAGAGATAAGTTTGTAAGGTTTATTCCTAATTTAACTTCTACATCTAGTATTGGAGACTCAAGCAAGGAAACACTACAACAATCACCCATACTATTGTAGGAATCATTTATGCAATAATTGATGGAGTGGTCACAACATCTGTGAAAGACAAACCTAGGTTTAAATGTAAAAAATCCATACCATATATTATTTTTGGGGGATTAGGAGCCTCTGAGACAAAATCTAAATCTATTGATTAGGGACTTGATGCTTTGTTCACCATGGGAAATGGGCATGAGAAAAATGAAGAGGAAGAGGAAAAGGAATATATGTTCCCTTAAGGGAGTCTGATGAGGAAACTAAAATGAAAAATATTAACCATGCAGTTCTTCCAATTTTTTATGGAATTCCAACAAAGGACCCAAACACCTTCTTGTTTGAGTTTGAAGTCTTGTGCAAACATATGAATATAAAACTGACTCTCAGAAGCTAAGGTTGTTCCCTTAGATTATGGGACTGTATGAAGGAAATATAAGTACTTGGGAAGGGATGAAGAGAATTTTCTCAGCTAAATACAAAGATTATTGTAAGGCATGGGAAACAAGGGATAAAATCTTCTATATGACTTAACAGGATGATGAAACTTTGGAATATTATGCAGAGAGATTTCAGTTTAGTTATAATCATTCTACAAATTAAAAACTTTATGATGAATCACTCTAAATGGTTTTTATCAGGGGTGTATGAGAAGAGTTTATGAAAGCCTTAAACTTAGTTACTAGTGGAGACATTTATCAAATCACAAACACTCTCTTTCAATCCTCTCAAGCTCTCTACTAACATTCTCTCAATTCTCTCAAAGGCTCTCTACTAACTTATCTGTTGTTGTTATAAACTCTCTCTCTCTTCCTCAAAGGCACTCAATTCTCTCAATATATTTCAATTATTTAATGTGCCAAAGTTCCATGCCATGAATCCCATCTTGTTAAACCACCTTCAAAATACATCATCCATCAAACCCTATCCTCCAAGATGACGCCAAGGGATAGAGGGTGGAATCCTTGGCCTCCAAAGGCAATGTCAAGGTGTATAAGGTGAATTCATTTGTGGTTCATCATCCTTCACTAGGAAAGGTCCTACAAAGACAAACAAGTATGCCCTCTAAGGGTCCACAAGTCATATGAATCATTCCAAGTAAGAAACATTTAATACAAGAAGCATCCAAACAAGTGAATTAAATCCCCCTTTTCAAATTAAACAAATGCTCAAAGACCTTATAAACTTTTCAAATTTAGTTATGGGAGGGGTGTCATGGTGCCCTATTGGGTAGTCCAATCCCCAAGTCAATGAATGTTTCCCAAGAAGACCCTATATAGATCATGTAATGAGATGATGTGGAGTGAGGAAAGACTTTTGGTCATGGGTTTCTTGACATATCAATGGTTCATATTGTCTCATTTATGGGTGACTTTGTGGAGGGTGTGCTACATCCTTGAGTTTCCCTTTATTTACAATGCAACATTTTTCCAAGCCCTTTATTTTCCTTTTTATTAAGCCCAAACATTGAGTGCTATGTGAAATGGAAAGAAAAAGAGCACTGAAATTCCACTTGAAGTTATAACACATTAAGCGTTATATGCATTGGAAATTAAAGAACACTGCAATGCATTCCCCCATCAAGTGGGACATAATTTATTTATTTTTAAAAGGGAATTTATTCATTCAGAGAAGTGTTTTATGGCTCTCAGTA
>JZKD02S2337243.1:16295-31835 GCA_000966675.3 Picea glauca
CATAAAAAAAATGTCATGCCATTGAACTAAGTACAATCAGTTATTATGAGTTAGTAAGAGGGGAATAGCATATAATTGAATTACATTATTTTCAAGGGTGGATTGAGTAACACGTCGATTAATGGAATTTAAATGGGGAAATTGGTCTGTAATTAATGTCATTTGAGTCGTAGATAATGCCTTGCCTTAACAATGGTTGGTCATTGTCGGAGTCCTTCTGACTTGCGCCATCCGTAGAGGACGTGGTTGTTCCTTTAGTTATTGTTTTACTTGGTGGAAATCATTTAGTTGCTTGGTCTGCTTGTGTCGGGAGGGATGTAGACACCTCCATGTTCCTCAGAATAGTTGCCATCCCTGAGACCTTAAATGGTTAAAATCGATGGGAACTTGGGCTTGAGCATTGCTTATGTGTCTTGGAGGTCCTAACCATTGCAGGGTAGAACGGGCGGGAAGTCAGTCTTATTATTTTGTCGGTTGATTGTTGTTCATTGCTGGTAGATGTTAATGTGCGTCTTAGATCATTATGTTGATATCGCAGTTGTATGTGTCATGATTTGTCGTCATGTGGTAGCGCAGAGTACAATGTCTTATTACCCTTGTACACACACAAAAACAAAAAAAAAAATTGCACTTGTTATAAGAGGTTGTCGTCGTAACGAGGAGGTTCGCTACAGTCATGGCCTTAAAAATAGATTATTATTATTATTATTATTTTCATCCACATTTTTGCAATAGTTATAACATATTTTTCCTTTCGATCCATAATTTCTCTTTGATTCCAATCACTTGTTAATTTTAAAACATGTTTTAATATTTTAAATATAAATATTCTATTTTATATTGGAATAAACTAAATCACATTTGTTTTTCTCTAAAATCCAACTAAATAAATATTTTCAATGTGTATATCTCTCTTTATCTCCATTTATACATGTATATCATAAAAATAAACTTGTAAAGTTTTATTATTCTTACCATAGTGAAAATATTATTCATATAATTAACAAACAAATGCCTTTCCTTAAATAATAACATATACTTACAGTTTTAGGTTTTACATTTCCTCTCCTATTATGTCATGCTTTTCTTTTCCTATCATCTGATGTTTATTCTTTCTTAAACGCTACAAAAGTACATATAGTATTTTTTTTTTAAATAGTTACAACAATACATCAACAAATATGTTGATACTTTAACACATTTTTTTTCCTCTACTCGTATATGTATTCTCTTTTAATTCCATTTGTATCCATTATATTTTACTTATTACATTCCTTTATTGTTTTTTTCTTATGTGGTCTTTCAGTTCCCTTGTACTTCCACTTTTAAAAAAAATATCAATGGTATGGCATATGTTTTGACAACAAACTCGCTTACAAGGATGGGAAATGGAGAGATTATTTGCAGTCCTATTATACAAATTATGGAATTCAAATTAACATTAGAATATCGTTACTCAGTATCCCTATCCGATGGAGACAGTACATTTCGAAGCTTATTTTCCTCAACACTTGGGCACTATTTAACTTTATGTCAAATAGAAAAAGGGTCCTTGGTTGAACTACATGACTTCACTTGCAGATCTATCCAAGACAACAAGTATGTCTTCACTTTACCTTCTTTACATGGCTCAAGATTAGTTATATTTTATACAATTATTATCTTGATTTTCCCTCTACACATTTCTTTAATTTTTACATGCATCACACACACCAACCACATTTTACATTCCCTGCTATGTGACCAATAAGGCAAGTGTTAATTTTACATTGTTTTTACTCTTTCGGCAGGATTCTAATAGTGCATGAAATCCAAGTGCATACTTTTAAAGGAGACATTGTTGGTACACCAACATTGATAGAATATGTATTTTTTTCTACAAAACAACCATTAGAACCTACTAATACACCCCCCAAAATTACACGTATTGCATATTTTCATTCATCCCTAAAGGAATGGACTCTAAAAGTCTGAGTACTTTCAAAAATGGATCTACGCACATTCACCAATTCTAAGGGACTTGACCATGTATTTAGCTTCAATGTTATTGATGAAAAAAATGGTGAAATATGCATTACCTGCTTCGACATCCAAGTGACAAATTTTCATCCTTCCATAGACATTGAAAAAATTTACATCATCTCAAAAGGATGCATCAAGATTGCAAAAAAATAATTCAATCATTTAAAAAATGATTGGGAAATAAATCTAGATATTACCTTGACCATTGAATCTTTCTTAGAGGATGATCATTCAATATCAAACCACAAATTTTTGTTCACTCCTATTAATGTGGTACCAACTTTAGTAAGCAACTCTATAGTCGATATTATTGAAATTAATATCTCTATTATCCCTTTAACAACCATCATGAGAAACAATGGAATAGAGACACATAAGAGAACCCTCCAACTAAAATACATATCGGGGTATAGTATATAGGTCACATTATGGGGAGTCTTCTACAACAAACATAATCTACAAAAATATTCTATCTCAAATACCTTTCCAATAATCGCTCTGAATACGGTAAAATTATTTTAATTTAATAGGACATCAATTACTACAACCTTCACATCCCAAATTTCCATCAATCCTATTCTCAAAGAAGCCCAAGATTTGAGATCCTGGTTGATAACCCTTTAACAAATCTAACTTGTCACTCCTTATCTACACATGGAGCTTCAGGAGGGCACCCTTCTATTCAAGAAAACTTGGTTGACATAGAAAATGAGGGAATTGGTAAAGTTCCAAACCCTACATTCATTTTTGTTGAGGAAACTATTTCTTCTTTGAATATAGACAATTGTTGATGTGTTGCATGCCCACTTACATTCAATGATCGAAAGTGTAAATAAAAAATCACACCTATTGAAGATAGTGTCTGGAACTACTAAAGGTTAAATCAACATGCTTTTTTATGTGATTAGAGGTACATTTTCCATTCAACATTGAATACCAAACAAGAAAGATGAATGTTACAAAATTTCAAGAAGTTGTCGAACAACTTATAGGTGTTTCTGCATAGAAGTTATATTAATATGAATATAAGGGAAATACCAAAAAAATCACAGACATATTTGGAAAGTTGTTCTTTCATAGCTACTTGTTCAAACTAGTAGTGCATGAAGAAATATTTTCCAATCAAAAACAAATCAAAAGCATAGTGATTTCATGTGATAAAATTGATCACATATCAAATCCAAAAGACGCCATCCTGGTCCCTTGATTGTTGGATAAATAGTTCTTGCAAAGTGTTATGGTTGTTTTTTTCAAACACCAACTTGTAATTTTCCTGCTTTTGTGCATATACATATTATATAAACTTTTTGTGTTTTGGAGTTTTTTATCTTCATTATAACATTTGTATGGAATAAATCCAACCTATGCATTCACTTAAAACATATTAAAAAAATATGTATATTTTTTGTATAACTATTTTGAGAATACGCTTACAAAAGTGTGCTATCAAACCCCGGTGACCAACCCATAGTTCTATCAATACTTACACAGGATGAGGAAATGCTAATTGCTCAAGTTATCCCCATATTACAAGTTAGGCATGCTCAAGGTATAAAATAAAAATATAAGGGCCACTCTATTAGTTTCCCGCAACAAATCCTCCAGGTAGCAACTTTCTTACCCCATATCTTTTCAGAACTTGATATCTTAATGGTCAAGAGACACGAAGGAAAGGGGAAATGTTATGATTGTTATGTGAAAAAATCTCATTTCATCAATGCATTTCTCTACAAGATGCAAAATTTAACAACCCTTTGTTACGCCTAAGAAAAAGAGAAGCACAAAAGGTAATTTTTTTAAAACCATAGTAAATTGAGTCAACACATAATTCAACAACGCCTAATCAATGACATGATAATTAAATGAATTACAAGAATCTCATCGTCATAATCAAATAATGTCACAACCGACGCATTAACATACTTAGCAACAACATATAATTAGCACATCATCATAATTGAATAATGACACAAAAAAAAAAGCATCATGAATGGAAACAGAAGGTCAACTCAACACGATCAACTAGAATAATCAATACTTTTAATCTCTCAACTCATGACATAAAGATAATCATCAAATAACACAATGATTACATGATATAACATAACGATATCATAAGGATCATAAAGATACATAAGAATGACATAAGGATACTACCCTCTCGACCTACCCTCCAAGGTTAGGACCTGCATGACACATAAGCAACGCTCAAGCCCAAGATCTAATTGATTTTGACCATTTAAGGTCTCAGGGATGGCGACTGTTCTGAGGAACAAGGAGGTTTCTACATCCCACTAACACAGTCAAATCCAAAAGAAATAGCTAAATCAACAGCATCTACGATCATCAATTTCACCAATCCATCAATCCTAATCCACAATTAAACATGGCACATGAGTAATCATTCGCATAACTCATCATATATCACATTAAATCCAAGGTGCAAGAGAAATTATTAGTTATATTCATGGCGCAAAATCCCAATCACAAAAATGCAATCATTTGTCACATTGATTAAGGCACAAGAGAAAACATCAATTTTATTCATTGTGCAAGGAAATCTAATCACATGAACTCGATCATTCATCACATTAAATTTTCATTTTGCGCAAGAAGTCTAATATCTACAACAATCATTCATTGCATTAAACTTTCATTCCGTGCAAGATGTCTATTATCTAAAACAATCATTCCTTACATTACATTTTCATTTGTGCAAGAAGTCAAATGTTTGCAAAAATCATTCATTACATTATATTTTTATTGCGCGCAAGAAGTCTAATGTCTACATCAATCATTCATTACATTATATTTTATTGTGCACAATAAGTCTATTGTCTAAAAAAATCATTCCTTACTTTATATTTTTATTTGCACAAGAATTCTAATGTCTAACACCATCATTCATCACTAGTGTTATTCCATCCATTGATTCAAGATAAAGGAGTTGGGTCAATAAGTATTTGGAGTAAATTAAGTGCTTTCAATTCTAAAGGTTGGAGGATACAATAGTAGATTGAAATTTGTGCATTCCAATGACATTATAAGTCTTACTTAAAGTAAATATGTACTTATATAAAGAATTGAATATATAATATCAACTAGTATATTTATAAAACAAAGTGAATATGTACTTACATAAACATTGCATACTCTAATAATTATGGAAAAGCTAAAGTTAGTAGTGTAACATTTTTATATAGTAAATTAGGTCGCTTTGAAGAGAACAACATTCCTTGCAATCCAAGTAGGGTGAGATTATCCTTAATTTTATTTGGTTATATTGTAGTCATAAGATTCAACATAATACAAATAACAAATCGTAAATGCAAAACTCCTTTCAATGAAGTAGTAGAACATTAGTTGAATGAGCTTTCATCCTCGTGAGAAGTAACATAAAGTAGGCGTTTATAATTTTATTACAAATGCTGAGGTATCACTTTTCACGTAGAGGTAAAAGGATACCCAAATCGTTGTGTAAGTAATACATTTACTGAGAATTAAAAAGTGTTAAATTTGACTGGTAGAAGAAAACCAAAATCGTTGGGAAAGAGTGGTAAAGACGTTGAGTAAAACAAGGAAACCATAGGGAAAAATAAATGGATGACAGAAGAAAGAAACACATGGGAAATTAAGGACTCAATGGTCAAAGGTGTGGGTGAATATTAATTACCCAATGGAATTTGATGCAAGAAAAAACACCAGGGTCATATTACCCATCAAAATTCACAACAAACACATTGTAAAATGTAGGGGTCATCATGTAAGAATGTTGACGTGATAATCCTTCCTAAAATCATAGAGAACTAATGAAAAATGCAGAGAATATAGCTGTGATTTAGCTTAGGTAAATAGCTTATATCTCCATGCAAAATCACAGAGATGAAGAATGGGGTTCGCTGGGAAGGAGTGTGGTCATGAAGAGCCCTTCGTTGAGGTGAATGGCTGAGAGCTCCATGCAAAATCATAGAGAAAAGAATGGGGTTTGTTGAGAAGGAGTGTGGTCACACAGATCCTTGGGATCCCCAAAAATAGCACAGAGCTAAGGCCACGGTAATCGTTGGGCAAAGGTTGAACACACAGAGTTAGATCCCCCCCAAAGAAAAGCGTAGAGAAAGGAAGTAAAAATGAGTTTAGTAATACTCTCAAAAATGCAGAGTGGTACCATCCATTCGTTGAATGGAAGAATAAAAGTGTTGGGATAAAAACCAAGTGAAAATCACAAATCAAATCCATTTAACTTCATATCTTGGGTTTCTCTAAGGAGAAAAAAAAATCAATTTAGCTAATATCAATCCATTTAAGCTCATATTTAATAAAAAATGGCAGTGAATTCATTTAGAATCACTTCTAGAATTTATAAAACATAAAGGGCTTGTCTATTCCATCATAAAAATTTTAACACAATACGAAATAAAAATAAAACATGAATGTACGATTTAATTTCCTAATTCAATCATGAAATTCAATAAATATCGTAACCGTTGTCTAAGATGTACTTGATGATATTCTTTGTAGCTGGAATTTCCTCCTTTCTCGCTCTTTATAATGGTTGAGACCTCATCGGTACCTCCCAGCCAATGCTAGGGGTACGCTTCTCCCCCCTTGCCCCCCCGAGCCACAAAGGGGCCATGTACAACCACAACCAGAATACCCTAGCTCCCAGCTCGCCTAGCAAGGTAGATCTACCACTCCCTTTCTCGAGATGGGTATCCCAAATCTCACAAGTAAAGTCAGTCAAAATTTTCACAGCATAACCATATTCATACCAATCAAGATCCATTCCTCCTCTCGACCATTTCCTTTATAGAATTTTTCTTAGTGACAATTTTTCATTTGCACATTTAATTCGATTTTTTAATAATTTAATTGGGAATTATTTCCCCCATACACTTGTCACTTGTTCCCTTAGTTGCACTAATAAATCCATAATTAATTAAATTAAAAGTCAATTCCCCTCACCCAACCTAAAAGCGCTCCTAAAATCACTCCTAGTTTTCCCTTTATTCCTTCTATTTCCCTTTCAATCACTGACGCCTTTCTAAAACTTAGTTGTGTTTAATTTAGGAAATTTCTTTAGTTAGACTAGACTAGATACCTTTCTATGCTTCCACATTCTTTTTACCTTTATTTCCTTTCTTATCTTGATTTCCAATTTGGTATTCTCTTGCACACATTTATATAATTAAATATTTAGATATAATTTGTACTCCTTCAATTCCTAACTTGATTTTTCTTCATCCCCCATTTATTTAATTTATAATTTAGTTTTAGTATTCATACCAACTTTAGACTTAGGCCCAAACTTTAAAACTAGGCTTAGAATTTTTAAGGATATTTTATAATTGATAAAAATTACCCATTTAATAATTATTTTAAGTCTGAACATGTCAAATCAAATTATTGTTTTTCTAGGCACCTAGGTTCATTGGCTCAAGTTTTATTTTATGTTGCAACATTCCCTTCAAGACGCATTCCATGCTCCAAGGGTGTCACTCGCCTTTGATTTAAATTTTAATTACATGACGTGCACTTCACAACGCACTACGTGCTCCAAGTGTGCCACTCTCCTTTGACTGGCTTTGGTATTTTTCCAACCCTTGGAGTCAATACCCCATTCAGGCGACCTTGTGAGAGACTAAGGGCCTCTAAAGAATAAGGACCCTGCCTTACTGCATGCCCCTTAGAATCTTTGTGAGCGATTGTCTTAGTCTTCCCTCACAGCATCGTGGATCTCTCAAACTAGGTAATCATTAACCTACAATTCGAGCCACGATAGGAGTGCTAGTATGATTTGTAAGGGTTGTTGCCACACCTCTCCCTCAATATCTGGTTGTTGTGCATGGCCCCTTTACTCCATATGTGAGTCTGATTAGCAAGAAAATGACATCCTACATCCATCAACGAAACATTTTAAATGATCCATAAACAAAAACATAATATACCCGATCATATGTCACATATGAATAAGATAAAAATATCAAAACCAGTATAGTACACTCCTTGACTTAATATAGAGTCCAAGGACGTCCATTGATGCTAGTGGCATCCTCAATATGTCACGTTTCCTGCACACTCAGGAGCATTTCGTCAACAACATCTGTCAATACAAAGATATCAAATAACATAGCATCATAACCCATCAACAACATCATAAGAATCCATAAGAGAACAAACATCCATATACTGAAACTGGATCACCTGCATGCAAGTGTCCTCAAAGAATAAGTCAATAACGTATGCTTGCAAGAGTGGGATGTTACGTACACCCCCTCTTGTTTTAAACTTTGTCTCGAAATTTCATAGTATATAAATGCAGTAAATAAAGAATCTAATAAGATCTAAATGTCTAACTATCAAACAAAAATGGAAATTGTTGGCGCATATCATATGCGTCCTCCCAGGTAGCTGAGTGTGGACTATAATTGTCCCACTAGACCTTGACCTAATCAATTTCTTGATGTCATAGATGTCGAATGTGATGGTCCAAAATGTGGATTGACTCCACCATGAGTGCACCCTTTTCCGACACCTGCAAAGAACACAAGTCAATCACATGTCTAGGATAACTAACATAATGTCTCAAAACAGATACATGAAAAACATCGTGCAGATGCCTCAAAGAATTAGACAAGGCTAGTTTATAGGCCATGGGTCCTTTCTTTTCCACAACTTTGAAAGGTCCCATAAACCTAGGAGATATTTTAGCACCCCTTCCATACTTGATTGAACTCTTGTGCAGTTTCACCTGGAAGAAGACTCGATCACCCACTTCGTAACTACGTTCAATGAGATGCGCATTGGCATAACTCTTCTGTCGATCTTGTGCTTATTTAATCCTTTTTCTTATCATTTTCATTTTCTCTTTCATTTGTTGGATCACTTTTGGTCCCACCAAGACCCTATCCTCAAGTCAACCCCATCTCAAAGGTGTCCGACATGGTCACCCGTAAAGAAACTCGAATGGCACCATATTAATGGTGCTTTGATAGTTGTTGTTGTACACAAAATCTACTAGTGGAAATAACTCTTCCCAACGCTTATGTTGGTCCATCACGTACATACACAACATATCTTTTAATATTTGGTTTTTTCTTTATGTCTTCCCATCTGTCTCTAGGTGATACGTTGTACTAAAGTTAAGTTGGGTTCCCAAGGCCTCTTGGAAACTAGTTCAAAATCATCATGTAAACATTGATCCTCGATCAAATATGATCCTCTTAGGCATGCCATGCAATCTCTCAATCGCATTGATAAAAAATATAGCTATGTCTGGCACTTGATACGTCATACACACAGAGATAAAATGTGCACTCTTTGTTAGAGTGTCAACTACCATGAAAATTGAGTCATGCCTCCTTATCATCAACGATAATCCCACAATAAGGTCCATCAAAATGACCTCCCATTTTGATTCTGGAATATCTTGTGGCTATAGTAATCATGTTGGATGTCTATATTTAGCCTTCACTTGCTGACATTCTAGACATATCACCACGTAGTTGACTATGTCCGCCTTCATTCCTTTCCAAAAGAATAAGAGCTTAAGGTTTGCCCTCATCTTCGTGACTCTTGGATGAGCCATTTACGCTGCTCTATGAGCTTCCCTTAAGATCAAACTTATCAATTCCTCGTTAGGTGGTATGTAAATATGGTTACTATACCTCATTAATCCTTCGTTTTCCACAATAAATCTCTCAAATTTTGGTACCAACATGGTGTCTTGTCTGATATTTTCCTTAACCTCTTTATATTAGTCATCGTCGCACTGTAAAATTAGAATCTTTTCTTGGATATTTTTCTGGAGAGGTATCACCGAAAATATGCATGGTCTCTGACTCATTGCATTTTCGACTCTATCCATTATTCCTTTTATGTAGGTAATCTCAAAATCGTACTCGCTAAGCACTTCTAACCAATGCCTTTGTCGCGTGTTTAGGTCACTTTGTGTAAAAATGTGCTGCAAACCACAGTGGTTGTTTTCAGTTTGAAATTTTGTCCAATCAGGAAGTACCTCTATACTCTCAGGGCATACACAATGGCCAACAAATCCAAATCATGCATCACATAGTTCTCCTCATGATTTCTTAATTTCCTAGAGATGGAAGCGATCACTTGACCGTCTTGCATCAATACTCCACCTAAGACTTCCTTGGATGCATCTGTGCATACCAAGAAGTCTTTTTCCATGTTGGGTACTTTTAGTATTGATGTTTTTGTCAACATCTCCTTGAGCCTTCAAAATACTTCTGTGCATTTTTATGTCCATACAAAATTCTTGTTTTTATTCTATAATTCTGTAATTGTGTTTGTTATCTTCAAAAAACATTCGACGAACCGTCGATAATATACAGCTAAACCCATGAAGCTATGTAGTTATGGTACATTTTTCAGCACAGGTCATTCCATAATAGCCTCTACCTTCACTGGATCCACCATGATACCTTCATCAGAGATAATATGACCTAAATAATGAATCCTCGATTGATAAAAAGAGCATTTCGACAATTTCCCATATAATTTGTTCTCTCGTAAACACTATAGTACTAAGCGCAAATGTTCTTCATGTTATTCTGTCGTTCGAGAATATATCAATATGTCATCAATGAATACTTGAACAAAATTTTCCAATTATTCATGGAACACCCCATTCATCAAGCTCATGAATACCCCTAGGGCGTTTGTTAGTCCAAATCATAAAATGGTAAACTCGTAATGCTCAAACCTCATCTTGAATGTGGTCTTAGGAATGTCTTCCTCCTTGATCTGTAACTCATTATATCTTGATCTCAAGTCGATCTTTGGAAACACCGTCGTGCCTTTCATTTGGTCGAAAAAAAATTCTATTCTTGGCAATGGATACTAGTTCTTGATCATAGCCTTGTTCAATTGGCAGTGGTCAATACAGAGTCTCCATGACCCATCCTTCTTCCGTATGAAAATAACAGGCGCAACCCAAGGTGACACACTTGGACGTATAAGTCCTAGCAACTCTTTCAGTTGCATTTGCAACTCCCGTAACTTAGGGGTCAACATCCAATAATGCATTCTTGCTATCGGTTCATTTCCAGGTTTCAAGTCGATGGTAAATTCCATCTCTCTTTTAGGAAACAAACCTAGTAACTCTTCTAGGAACATGTCTGCAAACTCTTGTACTACCAAAAGGTTTTTTAATCCTTTCACCACGCCCTTGTCATTCTGCACTAGGATTTCATATAACTTACATCCTTTGCACATACTCTTTTGTAGTTGTAGGGAAGAAATGAACCTTAGGGAAACTCCCTAGTTTCTTCCTACAATCACCCATCTCTGTCCCTCATCATCGGTCAAACTCAATTGTTTCATCTTATAGTTGAGTATCGCATCATGTGATTCCAACCAGTCCATACAGATCACGACATCATAAGACCCTAAGATTGTGATGTATAGGTTGGCCTTCATTACAAAATCTCCCAAGTTGAGGCTATATTCTGTAACCTTTGCTCCAACCTTTTGCTTGGCTCCCGAAGCTATTTCCATGTAGCTAAACTCATCTTGTTCGACTGCCTTTACCTTAATTCTTTTTATCATTGCACCAGAAATAAATATTTCTACACCATTCAGATATATCAAAATATTAAATGTCTGGTCAATGATAATACCTTATGTCTCGAGCACAATAGAATGGTGCTCGTCCTAGTGATTATTCACCGATGCATGAATTCAATGGGCCTTGCCCAAATCTCCTACTGTAGTGTTTCTGGATGACCCGACTACTCTGGCCCTCTCAACCAGATAGTCACGCTGGTAATGTGGCTCTCCACATGTCCAACATTTGGCCTTCGGTCCAGTATTCCTGGTCCTAAAAGTAGAAGTTGATGGCCCCCTAATCTGAAACCCTAGTATGTTCTGTTGAACAGGCCTGAACTGTTTTCGCTATGAACAACATTGTTGTTCATGATGTAGTCCTCTGTAGGGATTCCATTTTTGTGGTGTCGGTTTTCATGGTGTCTTGAACGTGGATCCTCTCAGAGTACCTTGAAACCCTGATGGATGCCTAGATGGTGTTTGATGCTGCTATGCACTAGATTTCTCCTGTCCCATCGGTCTGGCAGGAGTCCTTCTATGACCCCCAATGATCATCTCTTCCTCAGCTATGAGGGCCTTCTGGACTACATCATGTAACATCTGAGGCATTAGGATTGTCACTTTCACGCGAATGTTGACGTTAAGGTTGAACACAAACTTGTTGACCTTAAGCATATCGATGTTAAAATGTGGAGCATAACTAAGAAGATCCATGAATCGAGCCTCGTATTGGGGCACCGTGCGACCACCCTGTCATAAGGCATTGAACTCATTGAGCTGGGACTCAATGAATTCCTCTGAAAAATACCTCTCCCGAAACCATTACTTGAATAGTTCCCATGAAACATCTTCTACGACCATGTTTAGTTGTGGTAGGAGGGTCTTCCACCATAGAAGAGCACTCCCCTTTAGGTGAAATACTGCCATGTGGACTTTCATGTTGGAGGTGTAGTCATGAAGTGTGAATCACATCACCATGTTCTACAACCATGCGTCAGTGGTTGCATCATCTGTGGCACCCAAGCACTCAAGAAACTTGACCTTCTCAATTTATCTATGAATGCTACTAGTACCATATGGTGTGCAAGGTGGGCCCTCAAGGGGTATAGGTGCCCTAGCCTCATCTCTATCTAGACGGTTAATCAAGGCCTTTGACATCCTCTAAAAGGACCTCATCAACCCAACCACATCCCCCAAAACAATATGCTCATGTCCAATGACTTGTTCTTCTCCTTGGGTGTTATACCCCTTTGGCGTGGATGCTACTAGAGGTGTCTTGCCTCATCCCCTAGCACCACACCGTCTACTTCTGTGACATCCTCTAACCATGATTACCTGTAGGGATGTAATTCAATTTAATTAACGATAAATTATTAATCAAGTTTTTAATACAGTGGAAGGTGTAATGATCCCAAATCGTGGGGTTGAACCCGCTCTAATACCATATGTAACAACTCTCCATTACACCTAAGAAAAAGTGAAGCACAGACATAATTCAACAACGCCTAATCAACAACATTATAATAAAAGGAATTACAAGTGTCACATCATCATAATCAAATAACTTCACAACAGACGCATCAACGTATTTAGCAATGACATATAATTAACACATCATCATCATTTAATAATGACACAAAATCGAAATCATCATGAATGGCGACACAAGGTCAACTCATCACGATCAATTGGAATCATCAATAATTTTAATCTATCAACTCATCACATAAAGATAATCATCAGATAACACAAGGATAACATGATATAACATAACGATATCATAAGGATCATATATATATATATATATAAGAATGACATAAGGATACTACCCGCCTGACCTACCCTGCAAGGTCAGGACCTCCATAACACATAAGCAAAGCTCAAGCACATGATCCAATTGATTTTGATCATTTAAGGTCTTAAGGCTAGAGATTGTTCCGAGGAACAAGGAGGTGTCTACATCCCACTAACACAATCAAATACAAACCAAATAGCTAAATCAACAACATCTACGATCATCAATTTCACCAATCCATCAATCCTAATCCACAATCAAACATGGCACATGAGTAATCATTCACATAACTCATCATATATCACATTAAATCCAAGGCGCAAGATCAATTATCAGTTGTATTCATGGCGCGAAATCCCAATCACAAAAATCCAATCATCCATCACATCGATTAAGGCGCAAGAGAAATAATCAATTTTATTCATTGAACGAGGGAATCTAATCACATGAACTCGATCATTGATCACATTAAATTTTCATTTCGCACAAGAAGTTTAATATCTACAACAATCTTTCATTACATTAAACTTTCATTTCGCACAAGATGTCTATTATCTAAGACAATCATTCCTTACATTACATTTTCATTTGCACAAGAAGTCTAATGTCTACGAAAATAATTCATTACATTATATTTTTATTGTGTGCATGAAGTCTATTGTCTAAAACAATCATTACTTACATTAAATTTTCATTTGCGCAAGAATTCTAATCTCTACATCAATCATTCATTACATTATATTTTATTGCGCGCAAGAAGTCTATTCTCTAAAACAATCATTCCTTTCATTATATTTTCATTTGTGCAAGAAGTCTAATGTCTAACACCATCATTCATCACTAATGTTATTTGTAACATCCCGCTCTGGTGCACTAAGCGAACTTATTATTTGAGGACACTTGCTCGCAAGTGATCCGGATTATTATGCTATTAAAACTTTTGATTTTGACTATGAGGTGTTATGGGTTGATGACATGTTGTTTTACCGCTTTGACATAGACAGGTGCTATTGACTCGGTTTTACTAAGTGTGCAGTATTACGGACCTAGAGGATGCTGAGGCACTGATGGAACCCCTTGGACTCCAGATCGAGTCGGGGAGTGTACCATTGGGGTTTGATTGTTTTACTGTGATATTAGTGCATCTGATTAGATGATATGATATGGATATATTCTGACATGATTCATTGATGATGCAGGTTGACGATAGCTTGCCGACTAGAATCACATGTGGAGTAAAGGGGTCATGCACAACTACCAGATATGTTGAAGGAGAGGTGTGGACAACAACCCTGCCACAACCTACTAGCACTCCTGCCATGGCTTGAAATGTAGGTTAATGTTTACCTAGTTCGAGAGGACCCACGATGTCATGAAGGAGGATTGAGACAATCGATCACGATGATTCTAAGGGGCGCACAATAAGGTGGGGGCCTTATTCCTTAGAGGCCCTTAGTCTCCCACAAGTTCACATGGCGGAGTATTGACTCCAGGGGTTTTTGATGTCTACCAAGTCAGTCAAGAGGCAAGTGGCACCCTTGGAGCACGTGGTGCATCCTGAAGGGAACGTCGTGCAAGAAAAATGGAAAGAGGCGAGTGGCACCCTTGGAGCACGTAGTGTGTCCTGAAGGGCACGTCGCGCAAGGGAAACAAATTAAGGCGAGTGGCACCCTTGGAGCACCTAGTGCATCCTGAAGGTCACGTCACATTTTTGATGATAAATGAATGAATCTAGATGGACTTAGAATGAATAACATGTTAAGAATTTTTAAAAACAAATTCCCTAATAAAATGTCGTCCAGTACGAAAATTTAAGATCTAAGTCTAAATTATGCTAGTGGTAAAATTTTATCTATCTATTTAAAAAAAATAAAAAATAAAAACAACATAAATAATAATTATACTCTTCGTTAAATCTTGTAATAATAAGGGGGTAAACAATTTAAATGATTCATAAAAATCTGTTAGGGTAAAATTAAAAAAAAAGGGGAAATAATTGTGTATTATTTATGATAATTTAAAATTATTAACTAAAAAGGAAAAAAAGGAAAAAGGGGGTTAATTTCTACACCTACCAATTTGAGTCCTAAATGAAAAGGGGAAAGAGGGAAATCTAAAATATTTAGGAAACTAGGAAAAGAGGGAAACATAAGAAG
>JZKD02S2337276.1:0-15057 GCA_000966675.3 Picea glauca
GAAGATTTACCTTCTCTACAAAGTTCAATTCCTTCTTGTCAGATACGATTTTCATAACTTGAAAGAGAGACCTCTGAATTAAACTACAAATGTATGGATATTAAAATACCTCGAAATTGAATCAGTTTCGATGATGGAAAAAGGAACAATGATATTTTTTTTCTTCTAAAACTCTAGTGTTTGAACCGAAACCCGTGTTCACTGGAAGTAATTCCATCATTTCCGCGTGAATTGGTGACTCAAAGCATCCATTAAATCCTTTGGCCTGAGGATTGACTTGAGCGAAATAGGATTTATCATCCCGATTGAAGCTTGAGCATGGTTGTGTGCTCGCTGAAGCATGTTTGGTTTCCACTTCACCGATACGGTGTTTGAAGAAGAAACTAGAAGCATTTTGGAGTGATGTGATTTTTGAAGAAGAAACCTGGAAGCCGGTGTTTGAGGAAAAATGGAAGTTGATTCGGTGAAAGAAATAACACATGGAAAGTGGAGATTCTTTGATATATGTTGAACATATGGAAATTTCCTATAGGTTCAAGATAGACTACGAAGGTCTCCCAAAGAACCTCCCCTTAAAATAACGCTTTCTACGTAACAAAATTCTTAGGATACATTAGCTCATTGAATTTTCTTGTAATACCATGGCATATGAACTTAAAAGAGATATTATCATGAATGCATTTTGAGAATGCCATGGAGGCATTTGGTGCCAAATCATTTCAATCAACACTAGATATTACCAATTTTTGTCTCTATAGAGAGTTATTATTATATGTACCATTGTAGGGTTTGACCTCACTCATGTTATTGGCATAGGGATTGGGGATTTTAGTGTATCATTTTGTTGCAAGAGGCATTAAAGGTCACAGTAATACAATTTCCATAGCCATTTAGAACATGCATTAATTTCCAAACACTTATTTTTATTGCAGTGTCTATTATTTATGATATGGGAAAGCTTTCTAGATATTTGACAAACTCCTAAACAATATATAAATATATAGCATGAGAATAAAATCTCCCCTTATCAATAGGGTTTCTCATCCAAAATATCTTCGATCTTCATTATCCTATAATATTTTTGGACCTGCACCATCTCTCCAAACTTTCTAAAGATCTTTGGACATGGTCTCCAATCTTTCTAAAGATCTTTGGACATGGAAACTATATTTTAAGCAATGGGCTTAATGACTTAAACATGGCTGCTAGTTGTAAAATGCATTAAACTTCAACTATAAAATGCTCCATTCAAGACTTTGAAACGCACTAAGCTCCAACTATTAATATCCAAGGTATAGTAGTTGAAAGTATGGATAAATTTAACCGCTCTAAGTTGTCGGGACTAGTTTTTCTAGTAACATTAATTCCTTAAGAAGTAATCTGCCTTGTCTATTTGGTGAGGAATGGGCAAATAGGATTTTTGTATAGGATAATGCATTTACAGTGAGAGAGGTAAACTGATGATATACGACACCTAAACATGTTTAGAAAGAAAATTAGTAGGACTGGCAATTCTTGGCCACTTAGGAGCCAAAGTATAGAATATGTTTACAAAAAATATGAACAACAATAGATAATTGTATTTAAATCTTTCAATTAATATTGCATGCATTACAAAGATATAACATCACCAGAGCTTGTTTTTCATCATAGAGTAGTTCTTATATTACTTATTACAATAGAAAAAATATAATTTCATAAATTTAATCAAAAGTAATAGTAAAAACAATCATATCAATAAAAGAAACTATATAATCATCCTGGTGAGTTAGCTTGAGTGGATAAGTGTTGTGGTTATAATGCAAGAGGTCTCGAGGTCAAGTCTTCGGCCAACTATAATGTTGAGTTTGTTGAGCCTCACTTGATGTCCCCACCGGGTTAGGCCATGTAATTAGGGTCGATGGTTTACCCTGTTTACCATCCATGGATCATGAGGAAGTACTATGAGGGTTTTCCGTGAGGGTTTCCTTGGAAAAAAAATCCCGGTGGGTTAGCTCCAGTGGACCAGTGCTATGGTTATGATGCAATAGGTCTTGGGGTCAAATCCTCGACCAACTGTATTGTTGAGATTATTGGGCCTCACTCGATGCCCCCACTGGGTTAGGTATTGTAATCAGGGTCGGCGGTTTACCCCATTTACCATCCATGGATTATGGGGAAGTACTCGGAGGGTTTTTTGCGAGGGTTTCCTAGGAAAAAAAAGAAACTATATAATGAACCATGCAATAATCATCTTTGAGAAGCCATACTGGTTTTGTTTTGATTGGATTCCTGAGCTATTCTATAAAATTGGGGAGCCTATGCTCATTAAGGACAAATGGTAGATGTGGATTATGGTATTAAAAGCTCATCAATTGTGGATATTGTCTTTAATGTGTTCAATGCCTTGAGAGACATAGTATTTGTTTATGTAGGACACAATGTAGCCCTAGAGATTTGAGGTACTATTCCTTCCAAACCAAGGAGAACATCCAAGATCCCTATGTGGCAAGGAGTGGTTTTTACATATGTTGTAGTTGCTCTATATTATTTCCTAGTGGCATTAGTCGGCTAATGGGCCTTCAATTTTTTTGCTAATGATGATATTTTTATTACAACGACCAATATGAAGCTCTGTACATATCCCTCTCAAATCTGAAGCTCGGCTTCTGTAAATGCCAAGGAAAGCAAGTCAATTTCCTTTCTATATGTCTCCTTTGTTTTCTTTGCAATTCTCCTCCAGCAAACCCTCAAGTGAATCTTTCCCTCTAGCTGAAACTCGCCCTCTATCAAGTGCATAATGCGTCCAGACACCAAGTCGACCTCTTTTCGTCTCAATGAGCAAGCAAAAACCATATCTCCAACGAGATCAAGGGATGAGATCAACCCTTACTTTCTCAATGAGATGGATGGCAAAGATTAAAATACCATCACTTAAATTATTTTCACTTTTAATGTTAGAAAAATACTCATTAGGTCAACATTAAAATATAACACATCTAATGTACTTTTTCCTAAGTAAAACTTTAGAAAAGAGTTCAACCCATCGACTTGGCTTAGTTTCATTGTCCCCCACCATGTTAGGATGTCACTCATGGGGGATACATTACATGGTCCACTTCTCAACACTCCCTCTTAGAGAGGAAGGGATTATGTATCAACCCCATCTTATCTCTAAACTTAAAAAAAAATTGTCTGCAAAGTGCCTTGGTAAATATATCTTCCATCTGATCATTCGTCTATATGTATTGGAGCCTCACAGCTCCCCTCTATAGATAATCTCATATGAAGTGATAGTAGATGTCTATATTCTTTCTACGATAATGAAACATAGGATTCTGAGAGAGCCTGATGCAACTCTGATTATTGCAATGTATCACAATAGCCTCTAACTCCCTATCGAACAGTCCCAAGAACAACTTCCTCAACCATAGTGGCTCACATGTTCCTAAACTAGCAGCCATGTAATCTGCCTCAACAGATCTCAATGTCATTGATATCTGCTTCCTGCTCAACCACGATAAAATACTTGGTCCTATGCTAAAGCAACACCCTGAAGTTCTCTTTCTATTCTCTACAAATCCTTCCCAATCAACATCTGTAAATCTTGCCAATATCACTCCACCATTGTGCTCATACAACAGTTCGTACTCCACTATACCTCTCAAGTAGTGAAGTACATGCTTCACAACTATCTAATGCACCCTATGAGGGTCCACCATGATCTAAATCAAAGAGTTAACTGCAAAGCTAATATCTAGTCTAGTGTTGACCAGATACATGAGTGATCCAATAAGTTGATGATAGATGGTGGGGTCTATTGTCTTAGAACTAGATACATCAATCTTCCTCTAGTTTGTCACTAGAGGCATGGACATGGGCCTACAATATGTCATCATGAACCTATGCAAGATCTCTATTGTATACTTCCCCTATCCTAAGAATAAGAAGCCATCTATTTTTCAAATCTCCAGACCAAGGAAGTAATGCATCAAACCAAGGTATTTCATCTCAAACTCTGCTGCAAGGTTAGCCTTGCAGTTTGCAATCAACTACTCATCTCCAGTAAGAAATAGGTCATCAATATAAAGTACCAGTATGAGAGGCACCTCACCTACTAGAAAATAGAGGTTCAGATTAGCCTCACTCTGTTGGAATCCCATCTCTCTCAAATAATTGTCGATCCTTGAGTACCAAGACTGAGGTGCCTGCTTGACCTCGTACAAATATCATCTCAACTTGAAAACATGCATATCCCTATCTTCAACCTCAAAACCCTCAAGCTTCTCAATGTAGACTTCTTCTTGAATAAATCTGTTGAGGAAGGCAGTCTTCACGTCCATCTGATGAACGCGCCATCCCATCTCTGCTGCAAATGAAATAACTGCTCGGATGGAGGAATATCTAGCCATTGGGGTGAAAGTCTCTTTGTAATTGACTCCCTCTTTCTGTGAAAACCCCTTGGCTATGAAGGGCACCTTATACTTCTCCACACTTTCATATGTCGCATGATCAACTTTATAGATCCATCTCGATCCAATCACCCGTTTTCCCTCTGGCCTCGGCACCACCTCCCATACATCATTCTTCATGATAGATGCATACTCCTCCATCATGTCCTCCTATCACACTTCATGTTGTGCATCCTTCTCATAAGTGGATGGCTTTTCATATATAAGCTCTATCATGAGTTCCATATACCGAAATATCTGCGGTGGTCTACTCTCTCTGAATGATCTCTCTGGAGGCACTATTTGTCTAGAATCACTGACTGTGGAATTGTACCACTTAGTCCATGGCCTAGTGTCAATATCCTATGGAACAACCTCACGTTTTTTGACCTCCTCATCAGTCTCTTGACTATCCTGTCCACTAGACTCCTTGCCAACACCTATACCTGTACATGTACCATGTGTCTGTGCCTATGACTCTATACTCTATACCTGTGCCTCCTCACTTTTCTCTCCCAAGTCCTGTCCCTGATGTTCCTCTATCTATACTGGCATATCTCTAGATCTCCTCAAGGCCCTCTCCTCCTCAAACTACACATCTTTGCACACCACTATCCTCATGTGCTCTGGCACAAAGATGCGGTAGGCCTTAGAAGTCTCGTTGTAGCCAACCAATACCCCCTTATCTGTTGTGGAGTATATCTTTGTCCTCTTCTCCAAATGGACATGACAGTAACAAAAAATCCCAAAGATACGAAGATGACTCACATCTGGCTTAGTACTTGTGTATAACTCCTCAGGTGTTAATTTCTTCAAAATGGTGTGGGGACTCGTCACTCATGTTTTGAATGTAAAAAATTGTGTGACAAGCCCAAGCCCATAAGAACATAGGTAATCCTTGATCATGTATCATTTCACGAGATGCACCCACTATGGTCATATTCTTGATATCTGCCACTCCATTCTGCTGCAGGTTATAAGGAACCGTGAGATCCTTCTTAATACCCTTTGTAGCATAATACTCCACAAACTCATTAGAGGTGTACTCACTCCCATTATCCGATCTAAGTACCTAGATCCTCCTACCGGACTGGTTCTCTACTAGAGCTCTGAACTCCATAAACCTGCCAAATACCTCATCCTTGGTCTTAATGAAATATATCCAGATCTTCCTGGAGTAGTCATCAATAAATATGATGTAGTAGTTGAAGCCACTAACTGACTGCACACACATAGGACCACAAACATCCAAATGGATTAGATCCAATATCCCCTTGGACCTATGCTCACTAGATGGAAATGCTTTGCGGGCATATTTTCCCAAAGCGCAACCCTTGCAGGGGTCATTCTTCTCAACTGCAACCTTAGGTACTCCTGTAACTACCTATCTCAAATGACTCAATGCACCAAAATGAAAATGTGACATCCATCTGTGCCATAACTCACTCAAATATGTACTGTTGCTGACTAATTATTTTGCTGGCTAAAAATGTAATCTATACACCTTCTCATTACAAACCCCAATTACTTTATCCATCTTGGTTGTATACCCCTTTGGTCTAATGTACACCTTCCCTCCATGAAAGGTCACCTCAAACCCTTTATCCTCCAGGGTCGAAACTGAAATGAGGTTCTTGGCAAGACCAGGAAGATGCAATACGTCAACAAAACATAGTGGTTTACCTGAATCCCTTTGAAATGGCATTGTGCCTATGCCTTTCGCCTTATAGAGCACATCATCTCCTAGCTCAATATGAAGGTTCATGCCTCCCTCTTGCAAGCTATTAAAGAAATCCTTGTGCCCAGTCATATAACAAGAAGTGCCATTATCCACATACCAAACACATGTAACAACTGAACTCAACTTACATGCAATAAGGTAGAAATACTCCTCAAAGATTTTGCAAAAATCCTCTACTCATGCAAAGGCTGCCATCTGTGGCTTACGCCTTTTCTTTTCCGAACACTGTGAGGAAAAGTGTCCAAACTTATGACACTAGAAACACTTGAATTTGGTAAAGTCAATGTTTTTCTTCTTACCTTCTGCTCCACTCCCAGAGCCCTTCTTCTTAGACTTTCCCTTTCCTTTGCTTGCAAGAGCCAAATCCTCCTCATCCACAATCTGAGGTGATGTAGATGTACCACTTGCCTAACCAAGGTGAATCTCTTCTTGCACAAAATCATCCCATAAGCGCTGCCAGTTAGGGAGCTTCTCCCGAGCTACAATTCCATGCACAAATGTGTCCCATGTCTTTGAAAAGTCATTCGGGGCTATACGTACTAACTCATAATCCTTTGTCTTTGAGCCAACTGCTACAAGCTCATCACTGATTTGTGTAAGATGAGTGAGGTAGGGAACCACACCTTCTCACTTTTTCATCTTGGTACCTCAAATCATTTCCCGAAGCACCATAATCATGTTTTCATTCTTACTCTGATAGAGGCTACTTGAGGTAGTCCACATGTATTTAGTAGACGTTTTCCCTGAAAGGTGTGGAATTATGTGATCCTTTACCCCCTCAAGGATTATGCTCATAGCATTCTCTTCACCCTTCTTCCAGGCTCCCAACAAAGCTGCATCTGTAGGAGTTGTTTCTTTATCATGAACATGTTCAAGGACATCTTTGACATCCAAGATTCTGGTAACCCTCTCTTTCTAGGTGGGGAAGTTCTGAGCGCTTTGAAGTCTATCCTCAAATCTCAAATTCATGGCCATTTCTGAAAGTGTCTTTGTCCAAACCCTAACACTTCCTTACCAACTAATTATGTTCTTAGATATGAAATTGATCTCCTTTAACCAACACATCGATGTTGCTACTTCAACAGTCCTGCTCGGATACCATGTGATTTTACTAAAACCCAACAAGATGAACCAAAAACATTCAAAAATTTATCACTCAGAAATTTACTTAGCACATTTAATTTTTTTTGAATTTGTTATTTATAAATTACATCTAGGTTTCTTCACAAAACTAAAATCGCACAATAGAAATAAATTGAGGAACAATGAAGAAGATAACAACAAACCCATCAAATGAGAGACACCAAAATTTTTGGGTAAAATAACCCCTGGAAAAACCCAATGTGGGAAAATCAGTTCTTTAGTTTGTGGATTTTTATTATGCAACAAAAAATATAGAGATCTCTTACAAAGAAAATCGATATGCGTCGATAGCTAAGAGAAACCCCAACGATTTCCTCCTCAAACACTTGTACGACCCTCTCCCAATCAAAAGAACCAGAACGACTCAAGAAGAACCCAACCATAAGCCTTTGCGTAGTGCGTATGGCCCTCTACTTCACCTCTGTGTCACCCTGTATAGATCCCTCTCATATGTGTAGCTCAAATTCTACAAATGCCAATGAAATAAAGTCATTTTCCTTGCTATATGTCTCCTTTGTTTTCTTTGCAATTCTCCTCCAGCAAACCCTCAAGCGAATATTTCCCTCTAGATGAAACTTGCCCTCTCTCAAGTGCATAATGGGGCCAGACACCAAGTTGACCTCATTTTGTCTCAATGAGAAAGAAAAAACCCTATCTCCAAAGAGATCAAGGGATGATATCAACCCTTACTTTCTCAATGAGATGGATGGCCAAGATTAAAAGACCATCACTTAAATTATTTTCACTTTTAACTTTAGAAAAGTGCTCATTAAGTCAACATTAAAATATAACACATCTAATGTACTTTTTCGTAAGTAAAACTTTAGGAAAGAGATCAACCCATCGACTTGGCTTAGTTTCATTATCCCCCACCATGCTAGGATGCCACACATTGGGAAGACCTTCCACTCTACACTTCTCAACAATAAATGGTTGTTGGATTATAACCTAATACAAAATGCATTCCTCTCTATTTACTTACACCCATAGTTTATAAAATCCTCTTGAATTAATGAATTTAAGCAAATGCCAAGAACCCTCTACATCATGTTTTCCCTTCATTTCTAGGCACAACTTATTGTAACTTCAATGTAACTTATTGAGCTTCTGACATTGTTTAGTGAATCTTGTAGCTTTATGCTATGCCAATATTTGATGTGATAGAAACAATGATGGTAAAAAAAATGCACTTTACCCTAAGATTTAGGCTTCGTTTAATTGTTTGCTCAACCTACGTTGGTAAGTGGAATCAATATTACTAAAAACTGAACAAAAAATTTGCATTCTCACAAACCTTTTAAATTACTTTCTCTAAATAAAAGACTATTCTATCATACCTTCTCTTATGAATGCCAACCCTAACTTTCTTCATTGGCATAACATTTCCTTTCTTTAGGAGTTTGCATGGGTTCTTTGGAGGATTTGATTTTGCTCCAACAACTTACTTTGTAAGTACCCTATAACAATGAATATGAGACTTTCATCTTATGCAAAATTGAGTATATTTTCCTTCTATACTTCGAGTTTAGTTTATTGGCCTTGTTTTAGTCAGTCTTGTGGCACCAATTATAAATTGTTGATATATATAATTGTCATGTGTTGTTCCTGAGTCTGTACTAAGGCTTAAAGTACAGTGTCAAGGCATCCAAAAGTAGGTGAAAGATGAGTAAGGGAAAAATGTCAACCTTCGGTATGGGAAACTATGGCAGATTTCTACGTTCTCGTCGTCTAGCTTCCAACTGCTCCTGAGCAGTTATATCTTGTTCAATGGCTGCCCATGAACGCTAGAGTTCTTCCCGGTTATTTGCAGTTTTCAGGATTGTATCAAAAAGGTTTAATGTGATATGTGTTTGGTTAGATAGTCCGGGTTCGATATTAGGTTGTGTCGCTGCAGGGACAGTCATGGAGGAAAATAAAGAATATGAAGGGGTTTAAAGATTTATTAAATGATGTCTGGATTGAGTTGAAGTAAAGGAGAATTTTACGTTTTCGGAATAAAATGGAAATGCGATTTGAAGGCTCTTTCCCGTAACTATATTATATCTCAATATAAAGTGTGAAATGGGGGAAACACATTAAGCTGTATATAGCGCAAGATTCCTGTAAAATAGAAAACTCACATATAAACAGAGGAAGAAATTAGTAAGAAAATAACTGATATAGCGAAGGATAAACGCAAAATTCTGAAAATGCAAATTGGTCTTACACCCGCTGATAGCTGGTGCAGAGGAAAGAGAATGAACAAATACAGAAAACCAGAAATCTTTTGTTATAGTAGTGGTCGTACTAAATTATAACAAAGCACATCAGTTACGAACGAGTGGAATGAAATGAGATAATGAAGTACAAAGAAACAAACTTGATAACACAGTGTGGACAGAATTGAGAATCTCCAAATTTCTTATGTATTAACTTCTTCAAATGCAAAACTCTATTACAATCGACACCAAAAAGGTCCAGCCTTTTTCTTCTTCTTTTTCTGATATATTTATACAATTTTGCAGATTAGTTTAGGCACTCAACGGTTTCGCCAATTCAGTTACAACCGAGAGGAGCGAAATCCCTCTCTTTTCTCCTACTCTATTTTCAAATGGTGTCAGGTGGTTGTCTTTGCGAGGATTCGGTGCACATGATACATTTTTCCACGACCTGGGACACGAGCTGCGAAGGTTCCGCTTGATAGTTGGCCTTGACGAAATAACATTCTCGGGCTAACTGAGGAAGCTTATCCCCCATTTGTGCATCAACGATGTCCAGGGCACTTAGCTATGTGCTAGGTTGAATTAAGTGTTGGTCGACTTGATCCATGCCCACCCTGTCCATCTTAGAGATATCCGCCGAATCTCTCTTATTCTTCTCTTTCAGATCGAGGGAGATCTGATCTACATTCATTTGCCTTAACGTTTCTGAGTCACCTCCACTCTCTATCCCTAACAACTCACCATCTATAGCATTGAAGGCTTCTTCTAATGCATTGGTTACTTTTTGGGCCTGTTCTTTGCTTAAGGTAATATTGTGTTCCCAATCCTTTAGTAGAATGTTACCTCTAGTTTGTTTTGCGATGGTGAGTCCGGGAGAACCTGACGAAAACCTGTTGTTTGTAGCTATCACTGCCTCTTGAAAGGAGACCCAAGCAGCTTCCACATTCCTTTCTCTGACAATCAGATTCTCGGAAATCCGATGCATCAACAAGCAATCTTCTCGAATCACTCCCACTTTGTCTAGCAAACTCTGTTGTACAGAAGAGATCCTGCTCCAAATATCGATCGCTCGGGATTTAAACCCCTCGACGTCGATCATCCTATTTTCAGCGGTCACCACCTGAGCCTGTAACTCTGCAATCATAGTCCTATGCTGACTAGCCTGCACCCGACCGTCTCGGATCACTGAATGCGCTTGTTCCAACTTGGATTTGAGTACTTCTATTTCCTTTTGATCAGCTAGTCGGGCCAGTTCTATTTCCCCACTCACCTGACTTTTAGCGCTTTCTATGGCCGAAGCTACTCTGGCTTCGAGAGTCTTGATGAGGCGATTTTTTCTTTTTAATTGGAGATTCATCTGCCCAACCAAGAATTGATTCTCCGAAGCGTAGGCCCCCAGTGTTCCAGCGATTTTAGTAGCGAGCTGGTCACTTTTCTTGTTCTTGCCATCTGTCATGATTTTGTATTTTTTAACAGTGGACTCTCCCTCTTAATAAAATTCTCGTTTCACTACAGCTTTTCTCTTTTTGTCGAAGAAGAACTCGTTTGGAGGAAGTTCTTCTACTCTGATCGGCCTCAGCTCTTCATCAAATATCCATACCTCGCTAACATTTCCTTGTGCCGACTGCAAGGGTGTGACCGAGGTGATGGGCTTTCCTATTTGCTTTGTAGATTCTTTTGGAGTATCGACAGGGTTTTTCTCCTTTGGAGTATTTGGAGTTTCTTTTTCAGTCTCTGATATTTGCTTCCTCGGTGGGTCTGGAGTTTTTCCCTCAGCCTCTGAACTCTGTTTGCTTGGAGGGTCTGGAGTTTTCTCTTTTGTTTCGGTATTACTCGTTTGCTCTCCTTTCTGTTGTTGTCCAGGGATAGACCTTACCTCGGCAGAATCTTCAGCATCCTTTTGTTTTGTCTCGGCAATGGCCAAACCTCCCAACACAGTGGGGAGACGTCTTCGCCTAGTTTCCTGAAATCTTAATACAGAGGCCATGTCTTCGGGTGCTAAAGATCGGATCCGAACTAGCACTTCCCCATAAGATCTAGCCCCTCGGAAAATGTCATCCGAGGGTGAACACTCGTGTTCAAACCTTTTCAGCCCACAATTTTCTAAATGGTTGCTTACAATTTTCTGAGGGTCATGTTTTTTATATTCAATGGAGACTAAACTCAAGTCTTCCAGGGTTGCAGCCTCAGCTTTTGCATGCCCGAAATCCAATAAAGAATAAGAATTTAGTCGAACAGGGAAAAACGGCCATACCTTCTTCGAAGAAGCTTTGAGCTCTTTACTTACTCTGCCAATCACTGTTTGTCGAACAATCTCGCAACAAGCCAGCTTGTCGGGGATGAACAGTGGTAGTGCAAAAGGGGGAACAACAGCTCCGAAGACTCTAAAATAGGAAAACTTTGCTTCTACGTACTAGTCTGCTATACCACTCAGATTTGCAGCGATGCTGTCCGAGATCCGAGGTGGCGAAAGACCAAAAATGGCAATGTGCAGGGGCACCATTACCCAGTTGAAAATTTCGTAAACAAATTTGTCCGCTTTATCCTCCCACAACTTGTCGTGATATTCGTGTACAACTTTTTCATGGGTTGGATTCCAAGCCCAATTCATCAAAGGGAATGGAGTCATGGAACATACTGCGTCCATGATATATGCAGACATGAAAAATGAGGATGGTTTCTCGTCGACCTTTTGCTCTCGATACTTGGTGACCCTGTTAAACAAGCTGTCTGAGACCATCTTTGCCCAGTTGAATGAGCAACCTTCGGCGACCCAAAACATGAGAGGCACCCAAGAGATGTAAAAATGCGATGTGTCCTCTCACCCAAAAAGCCGACAGGTCATCATGGCCACATATTTATACTATGGCTCCAAAGAATCGATAGAATATATGCCCTTGTCATTTGCTCTGAACTTCGCGGTGCGCAAAACCCAATCTTTAATCAAACTGGGCATGGTTTTGTCATATTCAATGCACTCCTTATGTTTGAAACTCTCCAGGAAATCAACATCATACATGTATTCAGATGTTGTCGGGAGTTTATACATGCTTTGGATATGCTCCGGTCTAAAATTCCCGACCGTGACGCGCTGGTCGTTTATGATAGTTCTGGTGGGTAAGTCTATGTGATCCAAAGCCCATAGGATCATATCATAATAGGGGAGCAAGCGTGGTCTGGTTGCTATCTTATGCATTCCAGATTGAACAACAATCTTGTATTTGGTGTTCAAATCATCCTTTTCATTGTCATCTGAGTCTGAATAATTTACCAACTCGGTTTGTAGAATGTCTGAAACAAACGACCAATTTCGAACCGAACCGCCACTCCGAGGTGAAGTGTCGGAGACATTATCTGTACCTTGCCCTGCATCATCGACGTTAGCCTTTGTTGTTTTCCGTGGAGCCATAGTTGAAGCTTGTGTTTTCACTCTTCTGCGATAAACCTGCGTATACATGCAGAAATTAGTTCACTCGGAAAATGACGAGCTCTGCGTGCTTATGAAAATGAATAATGAAACGTAAATCCTACATATATTTGAAAATTCTGTACTTTCGAAATAAGTCCGTCAAATTGCAATTAGAAAAAAATTTATTTCATAAAATCCGATCTGATTTTTCGTGGATTCACCCTAATTAACCATTAATGTCATCAATGTTTAGCGGCTCACCAGTCAGTCGGAGTATGGAGAGCAAAAGGTTACCTTGGGAAATGTGCAAGCCTCAATGCGCGGGACATATCTTGCTTTATTTTAAAATATTCAAACTTAGCAATGTTAACCATTTTCTTGCTTATCGCTGCATCGTGGATTTCCTTTCAACAATTTGAGTCTTTAACTCATGATATTGCGAGTGCCGATTTGGCTTAATTAACGATAATCGTGATTTCAGGCATGATTAATTTCATAATCGTTTTAATCGTCGTATCGCGACTCGGAACTTCGAAGATAAAATTTTGGAAGATTAGTATGCTGAGTCACGAAACTGCGAGATAGCGATAATTAAGACTTGATTAAGATTAAGAAAAATTTGGATTAGGTGATTAATTAATCATACTATAATCACATCGCGGTTTCGTGAGTCAGAGTTTTAAACACCATGATTTTCGAAAAGATAGCGCCGAGGGGCGAAGTGCTGAGAATCATTTTAATCATAGTTAGCTTTTTGCCCTTTAATCTCGGACTAGGTTTAACTCACCAGTACCTCGCGTTCTCGGCTCTCGGGACTATGAAAAAAAAAAATTGGGTTTGACGAACGTCGAGGCGCGAAACCTCGACAACGTCAAATCAAAAGTTAAAAGATTTTACCCTAGTTAATACTTCGGGCGAAAAATGAAAATGACTTCGCCATTTCGTGACTCGGGACGTATGAACTCAAGGATTAAAGTATCTGACTTGCGAGATCCCGAAATAAAGCAAAAAAGATTGAACGTTAATACAAAAGCAGATTTGTTTTAAGGGGAGAAAAAGCATTGATGCTCATTCGACAAGGTTGTAAGATTTTTTCAAAGTTCCGAGGGGAGGGAAAAACAAAAGGCCATCTTTAGATTTCAAGTATCAACTGAGAATTGTGAAAGGTGAAAATAAACAAGGGCAGCTCCAACATCATGGACAAGTGTCATGTATTTCATTATTGCATCTTCCTTGCATCATGTGGCTCACAATATACAAACCAAAAAGATTCAGCTTGTCATGGATGACCAATCGGGTAAGTCCTCTAGTATCTGAACCTTGCTTTAAGACCTCCACTTATCTAATGTTTTAATAAAACTTTCCAATGATAAAAAAGAGAAAGGAAACAAGGTAAAAGATATACAAACACACTCAGAAAAACAACCATTGAAAAATAAACAGAGGAATAAAAACTAATGAAAGTTGTTTTCTATGTATAATGTAAATAAGTCTTCTGACTTTTCCAAAGGTCTGGAGAACTAGAAAATAACATATGGAAGCATATACATATCTCTAGCACAATGTAAATAAGTTTTACTAACTTTTTCAAAGGTCCGGAGAATCATAAAATAACATATGGAAGCATATACATATCTCTAGCACATTTACTTCTTGTGCATATATGCATCATCTTGGGGGTTCTACTCATGGTTGTATCATCTATTGGGGTCTAAGAATATCATTAAGTTAACATCGACATATAAATTCTACTCATAAGTAGAAAGATGATGTTGTTTATATCAATAATGATCAGTAGCAGAGAAAATATTCCGTGTGTATTATTTTGGGACTGTTGTCCAAGTTTTTCTTGTAAGATTATCTATACTCACCCCACCTTCGCTGCCATACTTTGTATTGTTCTAGAATCAAGTGTGTCCTTGTGCTCAACTTTTTTTTTCTTGATATAAGGGTTTAATAGTAGATTAAATTTTAATAGAACCCAACATGCTTAAAAACATTTCCATATATCACAAGTTGTTGGTCCAAAATTTATGTATGTCACTACTAGAATTTGAAGTGAAATAGATTGGGTAACCATTTATGAGATCCTTGGAAGCAGTAAAAATATGAAATATGAGTATTTGAAATATG
>JZKD02S2337276.1:17960-31835 GCA_000966675.3 Picea glauca
TTCATTTAACTTTGTTTGATTTGCATTTATGCTCGAATTACAGGGACATATTGCAATAATTGGCATAATGGTTCGTAAGACAAAACCTCGATGTTCAAAGTTTATTAGACAAGCATATATTTTCAAGCCAAGACCTTGTTTGGAGTGATATAGAGCGTGAAGATGGCATTATTGATCGCACTGCTCTGATACCATACAATAGGTTGGAAGACTTCATTATGGGAGAGAAAAACAACCAGGATACACCATGTACATTTGTACGGAGATCGCATAGGAAGCGCTTTGGTGATGGTGAATCTTCTATGATGGGTTCAACAACCTTGAACTATGCATTGTCAGTATTTATCACGACCTCTTAATCCAATTTATATGTTCTTTCAATATGTATTGTTAAGTTCCAAAAATCATTATTGGTATTACTATTACATGTAATGATGTTTCTTTGAATGTTGGCTATTTTTTAGGTTTCAACATTGTTATGGCCCGAATGATCTTAAAGGACATCCACAACCACCATTAAGAAAACAAAATTTTATCCAAAAAAGAGGATGTCAATGCAAATTTATAGCGAAGCAAGTGAATGATATGTCAGGGGTTGCAATTATCACATATAATGAGTACCTACACGAGGATTGTAATGGTTGGCCATGCCATGGAAAATATGATAGATCTGGTGATCGAAAGTCCTTGGGTACCCATCTTTCAAAGGAGATCCAATCAATGATAAAGACACTATGTGGACTTGGTGTTCCAGTTGATACAATATTTGAATGACATATCCTTGATGGGCTCTTTGGTTCCGTGATGGGTGCTAAAGACCTTAATTTATGTAGAAAAGATGTCTCCAATATATTCAACCGCCATTTGAAAGATAAGTATCAATTAGATCACAAGAATTCTTTGAGTGTTAACAAGTGGTATCAACAAGAAAAAAAATCATTTTTTTTCTACTAGCAACCAGAAGGGGAGGATGTACCATTCATAATTGGCATCCAAACAAAATGGATGCTTGATATGATGGTCAAGTGTTCTCACAACAACATGTTGGCTTTGGATTCTACGTTTAGCACAAACAAATATGGGGTGAGTTTCATTAGTTTTTTTAATGTTTCTATTGAGTTCAATGTTTCATTCAATGTAATTAGTACTCTAAAATTGAGAAGTTGATTATTGTATTGGTTTGTGTAGTACCAATTATACACAATTCTTGACTTCGATTCTCAATATAGCAGTGTTCATGTTGCATGGGCAGCGTGTTCACGCAATAGAACATCAGATATAACCCAATGGCTTAGACCACTCCTAGATGCATGTAGGAAAATATTCCCAAATTGGAAACTGAATGTTGTCATGACAGATGATGCATTAGCAGAAATTAAAGCATTGTGGTGAGACAAATATTCTGCACATTATGAATGTATGAATTATCATTAGCACCTATACACCTAGATTTTTGTTGTTATTACATTTAATGATAAATATATTTGGTTGTTAAATGTTAATCATGTTCAATTAACACAAGAACAATACAACTTTTCTTGTAGGCAAATTTTGGGTTTTCGTGTCCTCCTTTGTAGTTGGCATGTTTGTCGTGCTTGGTCAAAAAATGCATTTCAATTGGCATCTTCCCCTGAAAGAGCCAGGGAATTATCTCATAGTCTAGGTGAGATAATGCATTGTTTTCGTAATCATGATGTCATTAGTGAGGCAATGTGAACATTCTTTGAAAAAATTGTTGGCGAAGTTAAGTTTTCAGACTACTTTAGAAAACATTGGTTGGAAGGGGATAAGATATGTAAGTTACTTATTATGTTGTCTTAGATTACTTTCCCCAACATATATAGATCATTTTAATTTAGTTATAATTACATGTCATATTGACTTAACATATTAATGATTGTTTATATTTTTCTTATTAGATATGTGGGCAAAATGTGATCAAGACTTTCCTCATGCTAATCAAGAGTCCAATAGTTCAATTAAATCATACCGTTGCTTCTTGAAGACCAAGTTCTTACATGACCGAATTCATAAATGTTCTAGGAGAATGGATTGGTTGATTTTCTCCCTATTGAAGAGGGTGGAACATTTTTTTGTGCATCAAAACTATTTGAAGGAGTCTGAATTTCTAACAAACTAGAAGAAGGAGAGGTACCTTAAGACTTCATTAGAGAAATATAGGAGAATTCCTGACAATGATGTTAGTCATCATGACATTGTTGAAGGTGCATACATGGTTATTATCCAAACAGATCGTGCAAAATATTACATTGTATCAACATCTACTAAAAATGATCTAGTATGTGATTGCCCATGGGCATTGTGAGGCAACACATGCAAACATGTTTTTAAATCCAGTGCTCTATATGGAATTTTTAATGAAGTAGCCCAAGAAGATGCTATAGAGGAAACAATAATGGATGAGATTCTAGAAGAACAAGACACTTATATGACTCATACAAATGATGCCAATGGGGACAATGAGAATGCACATGAAAATAGGAATGGGGACAATATTGGAGGAGATGATGGCAATTCCCTTCATCAAGGAAACAATGATTGTGATTTGATTATACAATGGATATTAGAGAAGCTACAAGGATTACAAGTGATCCTTCTTTATTGTATGAGAATTATCCATTAAAGTTTACTTTATTCTAATATGCTATGGTATTTACATATCAATTTGAATGTTTTGTATGATTCATATATTTTAAAATTTCATGCATTTAAGTTGGCAGGTTGCAATTGATCATGCACCACGAGAACAACATAAATGTTTGGAAATGAATGAGCATTTGGAAAGATTTCTTATTGACTTCAATGATAAATTTATAATGGACTTTGACTTCACTAATGAACCACAAGCATTGGATGGATCTCTAAGAAGAAAGAAAATTTGGATTAGCCCTAGATTTAAGCATCGATGGAGGGCTCGACGAGCTCTAGTAGAGGACTTGAATGTGGATGCTGAAGAATATATGCCATATGAATTTATCGATTCTATCCAACATGGGAGGAAAAAAGTTGCATCCATGCCAAATCGACAATGTGGGACAATAGTTGCATCCATTCCAAATCGGGGCAATCAAACACGTTTGCCTTTTGATTTGAATAATTTTCCTAATGATAACAATTGATAGATATCTTACTATGTTTAAAACTCTCCAAATAGTTCCTACCAATAGTTTTTGTTTATTTTCAACGTATTTAGAAACCTTGTCTTGAGCATGTTTTAAGTGTTCTTTGTCTTAAAACCTTTTCATTGCACACTAAAAGTGATATTAATTTTTTGAATCCACGTGCCTAGTCCATTAAGAATTATTTTTATATCTTTATCATGTTAAGCACGTGACTTTCCCTTGCTTTGATTTGTGGTTGGGTCATTCCTATGCTTGGCACATTGTTGTTCCAAATGCTCACTAGTTTGACACTCATTAAGGTTATTCACTTGCTCAATATTGGCTCTTCATTGTTCAACAAACAAAGGTGTTAAGCAACATTCCTTTCCTCAATGACTTGGATAAATTTCTTTGTTCTACTTCAAAATTCAATGCTCGAGGTCTAGTCCTTCATTACTACTATGCTTTCTTCTCTTTTTTACTCAATGGTAACATCACTTGGTTGTTCAACACTTAATCATGGCCCACGTTTTTTCTATGGTCACATTCAATCTTCCACATTCATTAAGCACTACACTTCTATGAGCCATTATGGTTTTCTTTGTTTGGTTCTTTATACATAGTCTTCTCTTCTAGATTTTATCCATTGAAATATTTCTTGAGCCTCTAATTTTATAATTTGTTTATGCATATACATAATCTTCTACATTCTTAATAACGCACCACATTAGATGTATTTTTCAAAATAATTGTAGTAAAATTGAACTCGATAACTTAATCATATATCTCCTACATCTTGTGATCACCGTGTTCTTGAACATACAACATCTCATGACCCCCCTCCTTTTGAGGCCTCTTATGGATATACTCATTTTCCCTGTTACGAGTTTCCCATTACTCTATAGCCATCATCCTCTTCTCAGTTGTTGAAGGAACACCACAACATTTGTTCATTTGTTCATCAACTAGCTAGGATTCATGATCATGTTTTCAATACTCTCTAGGTGTCTCAAGAGCACTCCAACGCCACTTCTTTTGGCCTATTGTGCAACACTAGCTTGATACTTTCATCAGCAACTACCCCCTTTATGGCATGGTTAAAAGACTACTAATCATAAATATGGTCCCTATTGACTCTTACCTATCCCATTTAACCATTCGAGTCTCTCTTTATGGATTTTGTCAGAAGTTTATGAAAAACAATCTAATTTATAACTATTTAACTAAAATGTTGTTAGCCATCGATGTTATTTATGAATGAGAATTGTCTTCATTTAATTTGACTCTGGATATATGGTATCAAAATTTATTGAAACAAAAATATAATTAGATTGTGTTTATATCTTGTTTCTAGTACTAAGATTTTATTTTAACATTTTTCTTTTGTAATTTGAAAGAAATGAAGAAGTGAATTAGGGCATAATAAAATATTGGAATCATGTTTTGAAGATTTTTCCTAACACTCTAGCATGGATTGATGGCGGTTAAAAATCCTTATCAACATAATCCACCAATAGGATTGAAATTTCAAAACCAACCCATGAAATTTGATGGTTTGGATCACTCTATTACTTGTTTTAAGATTTCCAACAAAGATTGACTTGGTTCTAGTAATTTTTTTATTGTATTTGACAAGTAAACTTTTTTATTGTATTTGACATGTAAAATGCCTTAAAATTCCTCGTGATGAGTAATTTTCCTCTCAGATTCTATCTATGTGAGTTACCATAGAATTGATATTAGAGTATTTCTAAGAAAGAAAAGAAATATATATTAAAATTCCATGGGTAAAGGAGTGTAAAGGAGGTCAAATATAAAGAATAAATTCCCTATCTTCAACTAAATCAACTTCCACAATGAAAAACCACAAGGCTACAAGCAATTTGCCTATCAAATTTCATCCTTGTGAGCTACTATAAAATTGATATTAAAGTATCTAAAAAAAGATTAATTTAAAATTTCATGATAAACCAATGTAAAGGCCAAATATAAAGAATACATTCCCTAAATATAAAAAATTGAACCTCCATAATGAAAAACCTTAACCCTATGTTTAACAAACTCAACCTGCATAATGAAAAACCCTAACCCTACTCTCAATAAAGTCACACTCCTTAATGAAAACCCTACAAGCACATGGATAAATCACCTTGAAGTCACATTGTCATTAACTTCCCTCTCTTCTCTCCTTGCAAGCCAAACTTTGTCTTCATTTTCATATTGCTTTGTTGTGAAGGTGTGTTCATAATTGTCACCTTCATCCTTAAGCTTATTCCTCTCCTCCCACGAGAACAATCCTCCTAGCTCATCATTGACAAATTTCAATGGTATAGCTCTCATTAATACCTACTACAAACACTTGAAAACACCAATGCAATTGTTAAGGGTTATAAAAATAAGATCCCTACTCTCTATCTTTTTAGATACAATGATAAGTTCATCTCTTAAGATGTTTCAATTTATTGAGATGTTGTATGAGTGATCCACCTTTTATTGTCCTCAAATATACAATTGGTTTCTTAACAGACAACCTCTAGGTTACTGTAGATGTCTCTTACAAAATTTTTAACGTATTTCAATCTTTTTGAGAGGTATCTAGATCTTGTTCAAGTGGTATTATGTCATTTGAGATTGCCATACTGTCACAAGCTTCTTGATCTTAGCTTGAATAGGTCTTGCCAACTTTTCCAAGTGTCTTCACCATTCTTCTCACACTTAGAAACAATGCCAAATTTATAGCAACGGGCTTTGACTTTCTCAATGTGAAACCTGACTATCGTTAGGCTGTTGATGATCCTCTTAGACTAGTATACGCCTGGTTTGGAGGCTTTCTCCATTAATGTAGACTGTAACAAAAAGTTCCTCCAATTCTGTGATCCAACTTTCTTGTCAACTAACTTTGCAACGCTTCTCCATCATGTGTTCAAACACTCAAGGGGGACTAGTTCTCTCCCTTGCAGAAGATTACAATTATATCAAAGAACCAATTACCTCATAGAGATATAACACACAATGAAGGTTTTCCAAACGGAAATGTCACATTCATTTACAATATCATACATATTTGTTGTACAAAATTGAAGACTAAAGACAAAATAGATATTGAAGTATAAAGGAATCTGGCCTAAAATAAACTAAATTATAAAAAGAAAACCACTCATAGACACTGAAAATGATTGTACTAAAAAAGCTGCTAAAAAGTAAATGTAGTCTAAATGTTTTACTTTTTGGATTCATATACCACCAAAATCAGTGAAAGCACAACTAAAAAAAAGTCAATATAGAACCAAAATAGGTTCCAAAAGTAGAACAATTAGACAATTCTAAAATAAACAAACAGTATTTAGTATTTTATCCTTTGAAAAATTTATCATAATTAATTGTAGTTCATGCAAACTATGTGCATAGCTTAGGCCACCAAAGATTGAATGCATTAGCTCTATTCAACAAATTAAGATGTTTCAAATGTTGATGTGCACCGTTGACATGGCAACTCATATACAAAATGGGCATTAGTAATTACATTTGTACACAGATAGCATGTTAAGAAGATAAGTAAAGGTGAAGTTCATGGAACCACATACTACACCTAAATGACAGTGCAATTTGTTCAGAAAAGCTTCTTGCTAGTTCATTTGATTCTGTGTCTAGTTGATTTTTTTGGCATTCCGTTTAAAATTTCACCATTCCATCTTAATCACCAATAGTTACAAAGTATAGGGCAAGGTTTTCTTTCAAAAATCTGCTGTATCTATGAGTGCATGTATATGATTATTTCTTTATCGAACTAAAGACCATAATTTATCAAATATATTGTTTTAAGTCAAAATATAGTGTTTTAAGTCGTTGACATATGATTATTTCTTTATTGAATTAAAGACCATAATTTATTAAATTGCAAAATTGTTTCAGTGAAATAAAAGTACAATTATATTCATGCCAAATTATTTCTATTACATACAAGGAGTTTTGCAATGTCTGACGACCGCCTTGATTTCATACGTCTCGCTTAAGAAGCTCGACAAGCTCCCACCTTTTATGTTCAACAAGCTCTGGAACTTCTATCTAGGTTTGGGTGACAAGATTGCATAAGTAAATTTCATCTTTTCCACTCGAACAACAAAGTATGCTCTTGTAACCGGCCACGACAACAACAGGGCTTGGAAGAAAATCCAGAGAGAGACTTTGAAATTTGTAGCCACTTTTTGTGTTGATCCATAGGTTCTTGACGTAAAATGGCTGAGATGAATCAACGGAGGTCAATTTTTTCTTTCCTTGAACAATGAGAAATGCTTGGGTAGAGGAAATCGTCGATGTGGCCACTAACCTTCTGAATTCCGAGGATTGAAACATTTCCTTCCAACTTTTGCAAACTGCACGAAACCTCACAATGCTTTTCATAGGCAGTCTTGCCAGAAATTCAATTAACAGTTCTTGTGTGCAGTCTTGCCAGAATTTCAATTGACAGGTCTTGCGTTAACCTCTTCCATATCTCCTCTGTCATTTCCATCTTTCTACTCCCATCGATATTGTTGGTGCTTACCAGTACTGTTTGGGAACTTACAAACATGGAGATATTGATTTATTATGTCTCTCATTCACTTATGAACACGTAAGAAGAATAATCATAAGTGAAAAGCATTGTGAGGTTTCACGCAGTTTACAAGAAAATATACATGGCTTCCACCGTCGCAAATTGGCCTGCGCCTTCAAGGTGTGAGAGGGGGATCAATGCGTTGATGGAAAAGCATTGTGAGGTTTCGCGAAGTTTACAAGAAAATATCCATGGCTTCCACCGTCGCAGATCGGCCTATGCCTTCGAGGTGTGAGAGGGGGATCAGTGCGTTGATGTCCATTAATGACGGGCCGCTCAGGCTACCACTGTGCATGCACTCCACATTAACACTGAGAAGCTGTCATCCTATAGGGCAATCACATCGCCATTTGGTAAAATAAATTCGGGAGATGGCAGATTACAGTTGAAAAGATAATTATCATACTTCGAAAGACATTTATATAACCATCGGAGGACTTGCCGAAGTTAAAAACTCAAGAAGAAAAATTGCTCCCAAGTTAACCTACTCCAAATCAGCCCAAATCCACGAATCCAAAAACTAAATCATGAACCCAAATCCCCAAGTCAAATTGATTTATATCATGAACCCAAATCAAATCCACTAATCCAAAAGCTATATCATGAGCCCAAATCCACCAAACTCGATTTATATCATGAGCCCAAATCAAATCCACTAGTCCAAAAGCTAAATCATGAACCCAAATCGCCAGTGAAATCGATTTATATTATAAGCCCAAATCCGCAAGTCCAAAAGCATCATTACACAAGGCGCCAAGGGAGAGCCCACAAGCAGTCAAAAAGCAACTCACTACGCATTATTAGAATATGAAATAATCGATGTATTTACAGACTGTAAAGTGTTTTCTCCTTGGCAATGTGGGATATATCCCATGCACAAAAACCTAAAATGCTCCAATCTGAAATCCTTGTAAGCGTCCAAGTGTTGATGAGAGCATCCAAATGGCATAAGAGATTCCATTGAGTTTGAACATGTCTCTGAAAGAAATGGTCTGCGGAAAGATATCACGATGGTGTGCATCTCCACCCACTAAATCCATATGTTGTGCGTTATTATAAGGAAATATACTTGGGGGAAATCTCGTGCAGCAGAGATGTGTAACAAGCATCGTATCAAGGGTTCTTTGTGCATGTTGGATTTTTCTCACTATACAAATAATTGAATTTGAAATGCCAAGTGCCCAGAACGCTCTGAGGTCTTGAGCTAGAAAATTGCATTGCAATGTGGCGGATAACATAATCCAACCGTCAATGTGCTATTAAGATCGACGACAGTTGCCTTTCTCGGCCCCGGTGATCTACGCGTTGACATTTCTTGGTCATGGTTCCGCTCGATCGTAGTTCCTTCTCGGCACTTTGTTCTCGGGAAAAACCGTCTTTGTTTCTCCATATCCACCCGAGACCGAGAACCCGAGAAGTCATGGTTCCTCGATATGGCTTCCGTATCAATCTTCGTTCCGTGGACAAGGTTCTTCATGGTTAATATTGTTACACGCTGTTGCATATTTTTGGTTCCCTCCATGGCTGAATGGTTATGGCGATTTCCTTCCAAATCTGCCAAGTCTCATGGCAGATGTATTACGACAGAGTATACAGACAAGTTACGGGAGATAGCTAATCCATATGGATTAAAGCTTCATGTAGATGGAGTTCACATATTTAATGCTTCCACAACATTTGGGGTTCTTGTTGATCGGCTTGTTAGTGCTACTGTTTTTGTTTCGGTGTTTGTCAAAGGGTTTGGGAGCTCCAGTTAGATCTGTCATTGTGGGATCACAAACATTCATTGCAAAGGCAAAGAAGCTTATGAAAACTTTAGTGGGGAGGTAGTATTGTGCCGCCTGTCAAATGAGCTGAATGTATTTAGCAAGAGCTCGCCAAGCAGATCGTTGAAGGCAAAGACAGTAATGTTATTTTCAATGAATCCCCATGTTATCTGAGTGATTAAACAAGGATGCTATTGACTAGTGTCGTTTATCTTCATTTTAATTCAATTGAAATTTCTAAATACATCAAAAACTTGTCTCCGACCAGTCGTGCAATTCTGTGGTCAGGTCCATTGCTGATGTTTGCAAAAGTTTTGGGAGAGATGTTAATTTGGAGGAATTGGGTCTCAATTCGTATTGGAAAAAGAATGAAGCCACTAATCTAAATAAGTTGCCTAGCTACAATCCAACTGCAGTCTGTATTTTTCCATATTTTTCTTTGAAAATGTAGTTTCTAGCCAAAGGATGCACTATTCCTATCTGCAACAACCAGTGTCGTTGTTTTCCCAATCTTCCAGTATTCCTAAAAAAAATGTTGCTCAATTTTGGTGTTGGTCAAGCTCTCATTTATTCTGATGATTTGGTATCTTCTTTCCAGCACAACAGAGGTGATTATCATTTTGAATTTGATATTCATTTGTTTAAAATGTGAAGTTTCTTATAAATGCAAATACAAGTCACACAAAAGGTTGAGGTTTTGTTAGATTTGGTGGTGGAACGGAAACCCCCTTTTCTGGTGTATACAGTGTAAATGGATCTATTTTATATCAAGTTGGGTACGCATATGTCCCTTAATTGTTACATGGTCTTTATTCACCATGTCTGAAATTTTGACAACTTTCTGTGGATCAATGAGATGGAGGACACTGTAGATTTCTTGTCGCCAAGGATATAACGGAGCTGGATAGAGGTTTTACATATCGATGTTTTCTTGTAATGAATGTGCCAAGATTTGCATTCAGTCTGGTGTGGCAGAAACAGTATATAAATTTATTGGAAAATGTTTGGGCACTTCTTTTGAGAATGAAAACACAGATTGGGCCATCCCACTATCATGGAAGTCTGTTTATGGACCATCATCAGATATGCCAATGTTTTAGGAAACCAAAATCTGTTAGAAATTGGCATAGTGGTTTGGTGCTTTATTTTGTTTGAATATGGCAGTGAGATAGATAAATTGCTATCTATCACAAAACGGAATAATAACAGGATTGGGACAGCCTGAGTTGCAATTATTTACCAAACAAGATTTCAGATTCTTCTTTACAGAAGTCATCTGTGATTGATCTACACCGAAATAACTGGTTAGTAACTCAGGCAGAGAGGCAGGAATTGTGACACAAGTTGCACATAATAATTTGGTTATGGCATCACATTTGATGGGTTTTTCTTCACGTGGAGAAAGGGTTGGTGATGATAGCAAGGATATTGTAACTTCTCATTCTGTCTTCAAGCCGCTTTCGTTTAATGAAGATTGATGATGGTTTTTATAGTTCTTGTGAGCTCTTTTTCCCTCCAGAGCTTTTATCCAGAAAGCCTACATACCAATGCCTTCGAATGGTTTACATGCTACATTACAAAAGATGTGCCTGGTGGTAATGATATTGGACCTACAGTAAATGATGAGGAGATTTTTGCATCAGAATTTGTGACTTGCGTGTGTCAGTTCATTGGTGTTGGGGTTGTTGGTACATATGAAAAAGCCAAAATAGCATCTAAAAAGATACAGGTTTGAGTATGAGGAATTACCAATAGTCCTATGTATAATGGATTCTCTTCAAGCTGGTAGTTTTATCCTAATACTGAAAAGTTCATTTAGAAAGGTGATCTTGACAAGTGTTTCAATTCTGGATTATGTTACAAAATAATTGATGATGTCAAAGGGGTCAGCAATGCATTGTTGGCAAGGATATGGTCACTTGGTTAGAATAAAGATATCGAGACGATATTGTTAATTTGATAAATGTGGCAGGAGTTAGTAGCGCATGGGATCTTTTTGGAGCTTTTATATAATCAAAGTCTTTTGAATAAAATTATTTTTCAGAATTGAGGAGATTTTGAGACTTCGTCTTTCTAAATTGTGTGCTTCCCTGTGTTATGTTTCTTATGTTTCCATCGATCCTTCTTCTGATAGATTCAATTAGGTTGTAGGCACTGCAATTCAGTACAACTTTCTGCTGCAACGACTTTAAGGCATGTATTTAAGTACAGTTTTTCCTTTTGTTTTGCTATAAGCAAAACAAGACCTGCTGTTAAATATTGTTGCTTAATTTCTAAAATTGAAGCGAAACTTGAATGGATATGGTGTTATTCTCTTACTGAAGAGGGAGGCCAGATTTATCAGAATTGGATACCAAACTTATTTTTTCAATTTTGTTCATCTTGACCCTCTATCCATTATCTATGATTTTTAAAGGATTCAGTAGATGAAGTCGTGCATCCTCATGTTCTGATTTTTAATTATTGGAAGGCTCACTATTCAGGTCAAAAGGGATGATCAAACAATCAATATTTTGATAAAAATGTCCTAGGCATTTCTTTTTTGCAACTAAGAGAAATCTCTAGCGACAATTTGCATAACCCTGATAATGTGCTTTTTATCCCAAAAAATCATGAAATGATGACTAATTTGTAGAATAATGAGATGACATAGCATAAAATAAAAAAACTCAAATTACATATAGATATGACATACATCACTTCATCTTCAAAAGTCCCTTTAGATAGCATGATTGTCTTCCATCATCTCAAAAGACCAAATTACATTACAATATGCTCGCAAAGAGACATTTTAATGGAGTCTCTTTAATTTCAGTACTCAAAACAAGAAAATAAGTTCACCATTAAAATCCTTGCGAAATTCTGAGAAATTTGACTATAAAGTCGACTGATTTTCCAACTAGCTCAATTTTGTCCTCTTCGGCACACAAAACAATGCATTAAATGTCATTTAATGGAAATTTGAGATAAGACTGTTACAAATGATCTCAGGTCACAAAAGAGACCTCAAATTCATAATCCTTGTAAAAAATCATGAAAATAGTATAAAGTTGCCTATGTTTTGTTAATATACCTCCTGGCACGCTTTATGAGACAACCATACTTGGCCTCTTCTTAGCATGCAAATTGAGACATCCGTATGACATTGAAATACATACTTTGCATTGAAAATTGTGCCACCTCGGGATCCATGCAGACCTCGAAATGTATGTATATTGGGATCCATGCCCAATATATAGGCCTAGGTCTGAAAACCTCCACACAGGTATTTGGCAACTTAAGGCTAAATTTAGTGGGGATCTAGTAACATTCGGATCTGTTGGCGTATTGGTTAGAACTATGGCTAATTATAGTGGAGATCATGGGTTCTATTCTCCGCAATCCTCTCCTTTGCTGACATATTCGTTTACATATCCGTTGGTTGGTTATTATGCGGTGGTATATAGTTTTGTTGTTATAACATATGGTATATAACCATATGTTATATGGTTACAATTCATTAGTCCCCCTGTGTGAATATAGGTGATGGTTTCATTGAACGCCAATAAACCATGGGACGGGGGCTTAGGCCCTCGACCCTTTTGTTGTCGATCATACCTTTTCACAAATTTAAATATAATTTGTAATATATATGGTTAAGTACTACTTGTGCAGCACATTGGCTTTGGAGCTTGGTATAAAGTTTTGGGAGGTTATGGAGGTCACAGGTTCAACCCCCTTCGACTCCATAGTTTTACTAAACCATACCAATATAAGCCAATGGGGGGTTGCCACATGGCAACCTCTCATTGGCTTAACCTTGCCACATGTCAAACAACAATTGGACCACTTGTGCACCACTTGTCAACCTGCAATTGAACTTGTTATCCCCATTTTGTGGATAATTAAGGAGATTATGTCTCGAGGCCCTCAAGTTGCAGATATGGAGTGTTGAGAGACTACATGACCAACAATACCCTTTTACAGAGTTGGAAACCCATCTCACCACCACAGATGGTCACAGATTTACAGATGGCATCCACCACATCAGCTGGCTTCCGGAAGGTAGTGGGCCTTGCTCCATGAGGTATAAGTCAATATTATGGTGAACATCATTTCAATATTTAAGCTAATTGAGTATGTTGTATCTTAGATTGCTCTAGATTTCATGATATATGCTTCGGCATTATGCCTTTTGCCCCACTTCACCTTGGTGGTTGACATTGTGCCCTAGTAAGTGGTTTTCCTTGGGGATGAGTTTGCTACTAGAAACTCCCTTGAAGAGCCATCGTATCGTTCCTTACTATACTAACCACTTTCCATCATTATTTCCCTCCATTTTCTTATCTCTTGGGATTTTAGGGTGTATTGACCCAAGAAGGGGTTGTCCCTTATTCTATGGGAAGAAGGGGCT
>JZKD02S2337287.1:0-17234 GCA_000966675.3 Picea glauca
TCTTTAAACAAGTAGGATTGTCTCTTTAAACCATCTGTACCCTGCAAATCCCAAATCCCTTTACCATGTTTTGGACGCAGTTTAAATTGTAAGGTCTCTTTTATATATCCTTTGATCGCATGACAATAAAGCAATATACATGATTTAATTAGAACGGTTGTTGCAATCTACGCCCGTAAGGAGATTATCTAATCTTTCATAATAAACTCCATGAATATGTTAGTCTCCCAGTTGGCTGTCTTTGCTTCTGTGAAGGCCACAAGCAAAGGAGACTAACTGATTCAAATACTACAAACATCTGACGGATAGATGATTGTTCATTAAGTACCAAAAAATATGATTCTTTGATAATTCAACCAATGCAAATACCGCTAAGAATATTCAGCATCTCTTGTCTAATCTTCAGAAGATTAAAGCTTGTTATTCTGTATGCCATTTTTGAAAACAAAAATGTCAAATGATATGTGATGGACTTTGGATATCTAAGATTTGAGAGATAGCTACTTAGAACGAACCTGGTTGAATACTTTGAATTGGCATTGTCAGCATTCAAAGAAATACTCCAAACTTTCTGTCAACAAATGTTCTCGACAGCAATAACAAGTCAACACTGGGCATGACGGTTTCAACTTAAGCTACCAGCAATCGCTCACAACTGCACTCAAGCTTCGACCGAACTAGTTTGAGTGGATCAAAGCAAAACATGAGCAGGTTGCTACTGATTAAAATCACATTAGTTATACTATACCAAGATATGTGCTACTGTGGGGGTAAGTAGCTGGCTAGATGTGCAGGAGGAATATTCATGGTTATAATCAATGGCATAGTTTGCAATCACAATGCATGTAGTTATCATCACAAAGGCAAGTCCATTATAGGCCAGTTGAGGGTATCTAAAGGCCGTTTGGCATGTTCCAATAGAATCTTCAAAAGTAATTAAATTTATTCAATTCAATTGTGCAGAATAATCTGCATTCGCCTTTATTCCCAACAGAATTCTCTTATAGAAGGTCGTGCTCAATGCAAATAGATGCCCCCAACCTTATTCTAATTTAAGTGTCAGTTAGAAATGGCACATTTTCTCCATAAGGATGAGACTGGCGTGAGACTGTAGGCCAGTTAAGGTACCTAAGGGCCGTTTGGCACTCTCTGGCAGGTCTCATTAGAATATGCAAAAATAGTTAAATTAATTAAATTCAATTGTGCAGAATAATCTGCATTCGCCTTTATTCTTAACAGAATTTTCTTACAGAAGGTTGGGTTCAATGCAGATAGATGCCCCCCAAGTTTATTCTAATTCAAGTGCCCGTTAGAAATGGCACATTTTCTCCTATGAGACTGGCGTGAGCCCCTATTGGGACAAGCAAATGGAGGCCTACTTATCATATAATAATTTTACTCCAGATAAATACCCACTATAAATCATAGAATGAATTTCTGGTATCAGGAATATACAACAACAGACCACTTGGGCGAAGACAAACAAATCTACAGGAAATTAGGAAAAAAGTCGAGATATGAACAATGTGAGACAATACAAATCTATCTACTGTCTAAAATTCGGATTGGCGTCAACAAAGCTTGTAATGGATGTCAAATAAATAATGCTAACTGGTGGACAGTGGTTTCCTTATAGCTCGCAGTGCAAACAACATGAATAAGTCCAAGACATGCTGTGGTGCTTCTTGTATAGATTATCCTGCTGTACATGATGATGGCAGGCAGGCGTACAATGGGAATCCACTGAAGCGGGTTTTAAAAGGATTTTTCCAAATATTCTACCATTTGGACTTATATAATATTAAAAATGGTTAACTCACAATTAAAAAAATCCAATATACTATTAAATTCGGTTTAAACCATAAAATATTTCGACAATTCCATTCTATCTACATATTTTTTAACCTTTTTCCGATTTGAATAATAATATTTAGATCCACTCAATAGAGGAAAATAAGAATATATGAACAATTTGAGAATATACAAATCTATCTACTGTGTAAAGTTGGGATTCGCATCAGCAAAGCTTGTAATGGATGTCAAATAAAGAATGTTAATGGGTGGATAGTGGATTCCTTATGGCACTCAGTTCAAACGACTTGAATACGTCCAAGACATGCTGTGGTACTTCTTGTATAGATTATCCTCCTGCACATGATAATGGCAGGCAGGCGTGCATCGTGATTACAGTGAAATGGGTTCTCGTTCTTTTTAACCTTTTTTCAAATTTGAATAATAGTATTGGATCCAGTGAATATGACATCTTCTGAAAACGTCCTTAATAGAATATGGAGGACCGTGAGTTTTTTTGCAGATAAGAAACATATAGTCACGTGCTGGAGCTTTAAGGATCGTGACCGATTATTTATGCACTCACGCTCTACACACACAGCTACAAAAAACCCAGACACCAGGAATATTCATGCTTTTGATGCTAACAAACATTAAAGAAAAATGGGTGGCGTTATTTTAATGTGAGTGGAATCTCCATGTGGCATACTGGAAGCTGAAAATTTCTTGTTATTGTCCGAAGAGGAGCAGCTTTTTTTTCCATTGTTTTATGTATGTGCAGTTTTGTTTCCCATCGTTTTATGTATTTTCCCTCAGCAATTTTTTTTTCTTGCGGAGGATATTTTTCTCACCTACCCCCAGCTTAATTATGAAGACACGTCACTTTAAGAATCAAAACAACGTAGAGTTAACTAAACCCAATAAGCAATCCTTAAGAAGTTTCCAAATGTATTATAACTATGTATGAGTTATTTGGACATGCTTCTTTCTTGTTACCTTCAATGTTTTAAAATAGAGCGTAAGTCTCTCCATTCTCAACGATAAAAATATTAAATGAAAATTTGAAAAATATTCAAAGAATTCAAGAGTCGAACTTGTTACTTGGGGTACACCATTTTTTTTCAACAAATTAGGAGCAAGTTCATAGATCAAATATAATTGAATATTTGAATTCTTTTTATTGTCTATAAAATTGTAAATTGAAGTTTTGATATGTAAATTGTTTTAGATATTCTATTTGGATAGCTTGACACAACAAATCTTGCAATAGTCTAAAAATTTTTATTATGTAGTTTATTACCTAAGATTTTACTAGCATAGCACTCAAAATTATGGAAATCACTTAAACTTAAATGAAATAAACAACAAAATGAACACATCATTCACACAACACAAGATGTGGCTTGGGAAACCCAATATGGGAGAAAACCCAAATAGAAGGTGAAGTCTTTGCTATGTTCTCTTTTTCTCAGATATGAAATGCAAATACAAATAAATGGGCACTCACTATGGAGTTGTCATGGACATTGTGGCTTGAATGGTTTCTACATAATCTTCTATCTCATTTATTATGTTTCAATATGTCACTCTTAGATGCTTTGCTCAATTATAGAACATAACAATATCAAAATAATGAAACCCCTTCCTTTCCTAGTGACCCAGTATTTAACATAGCATGATAGCCATTTAGGATACAATTAGAGTTTTTGCATGCATCAACCTTCAGTTAGTGTTAGGTTTTTGGATCCTCTAAGATCTTCTTGAAAGTCCACAGTGACTAGCCCCACATGTGTGAGTAATGGGGATTGACATGATATCCACTTGTTCCCATGGTAGTCAATAGGGAAGGTCAACTTGTGGGAGGCATAACTTCCACATACAAACTCCGATTGAGATTATTTTTGCATTGTTGGAAAGCTTATGGTGTGTAAAAAAACATCGGGAGGGGGGTTAGCTCATGAATTTTTTATCCCCTAAAGTGTTGTTTTATGTCTCAAATTGGCTCTAGAAGTTTCCAGACCCCAAATCACCAAACAGGGACATGCCCCTCAAATGGGCCTTGCAAGTCAATTATTCTCATTCTTCCTTCTAGAAAGTACCAAGATAGTTGAGAAATTATATGATGATCCATTTCAGATCATAACTTCCCAATTAAGGAGACTTTTGGTCTATAAAATCTTTTACTAAATGAAGTGAGGAAAGTTTTCCTCTACCTTCTCCTTGGAGTACCATTTGGCCTTGCCTGGAAGTTGCCCTTTCAACCTTATCTGCTAGATTTCATGTTTCCTTGTTCTGGTAGTTTTGGATTGTAATATCCCCGCCATATTCCCTAGTTTAACTAATGCTTATTGTAGATATGATTCTATGTAATATGTGAATTGTATTTCTAAATTTTAATAATAAAATGTGATGCTAGTTGTTAGGGGATATGGACAAAGATGGGGGATGAATTAATCCAAAAGAGAGGGGAGGGTCTAGGAGAATGTCTAACCAAGGGGGAATTAACCATGTCTATTTATTGGGGGATGAATTAATCCAAAAGAGAGGGGAGGGTCTAGGAGAATGTCTAACCAAGGGGGAATTAACCATGTCTATTTATTCAACCCACATTCCTGAATTTTATTATCATTGTGTAAACCTTCTAATTTATGATTGAGTGTTCCCAAATCCAATCAGTGAATGCATGTAAGAGGGTGGGTGTGAGAAGTCACATCCCACAATTATTGGGAGCATGGGGGGTTGAGTACAATCAACTTGGGAAAGCGTGTGAGTCAAGCAAGTAATCCAAAGAGAGAAAATTTGTATGGGCAACTACAACAGTGTTAGACATTGAGTTTTTGGGCATGAACAAGAAGTAGAGAGCAAGAAAGAGATCTTGGAGTTAGAGAAACCATGAAGGGTGAATCTTGGAGCATGTTAGAGCGTATTTGGAGTAGAAGGCTAAAGAGTTAGATTTTCAGGGCTAAAGAGTGAACTCTTGTGTGAGTTGCACTGTAACAACAAGTGTTTGTTGTTTTTGTTGGTAGTTTTCCTAGCAGTAAGTTTCCTTGAGTTCCTAGCAGAGAGATTCTTGGTTATTTGTGCCAAAGAGACTCTGATAAACGAATAGGATGCCCCAGGGACTAAGATCAGTGAAGGGGTACATTCATTGGGTTAGGCAGGTCAAGAGGAAGAGAGTTGATGGAAAATTGAGATAGTTGTAGGAGAATACCAATGAGTTGTGGGTTTTTGGAGCTATGAGTGGATAGTGAGAGACCACCCTCTTTTGCGGATTACTAGCCTCAACTTGGGGTGACTTGTTGTTGATATTTGGAACAACAAGTCTATGGTTGGGTGGAACGTCCATCCCAAGTAGCTAGTTGCACAATTGAATTAAAAGATAAGTGTTTTATTTTTTTATGTGTTGTATTTATGAGTTATATTGATGTGCATGAACTCTATGTATAAGATTGATTTATATGTTGTTGTAATGAGTTATTAGTTGCATTTCATATCTATTTTAGAATGTTGTAAATGCATTTACTTAATGGGTACACACAATAGTTAAATCTGGGTTTAATTTGTAGCTCATAAGTTATAGGAAACTATTTAGCAGCAAAATTTAATTTTTATGAGTTTTTCGCACGTAATGGACAAGGGAAGGTTACATGGATTGTGAAAAACTATATGTTTTTCCAATTCTTCCTGAGCTTCTTGTGTTAAGTCGTCTATGGTAGGTAGGACTTGCTCAAATTTTTGATCCACATGGAAGGCTCATAGGATTTTAGATTTTCCACATTCAATATTAAGTAAATGCACATATATGAGGGCAGACTGAGTTTGTAGGCATTATCATCCACCTTCTCCAATACTTCAAGAGGACCATACCATAGAGCCTCTATCTTCTTACCATGTATCCTTTTTTTGTTCAGATGCAACCAAACTCTGTCTCCCACCTTGAATGTTTTCTCAATGATGTGTTGATCATGTAAGGCCTTCTACTTTTCCCGTGGCTTTTTCAATGTCTCCTATATTGGAAAATAGGTTTGTGTAATCTTCTCAACAACATTTTTGCTTTCAATGCATCTCATGTGATGTCTTCCATCACTCCTTGCTATCCATATACAACATCTAAGGGAGATGATGGAAAATACCCAAAACAAGTTTCAAAAGGGGAGTTACAAATACAAATGTTCACTGCTATGTTATAAGAATGTTGAATAAATCAAATTTTCATCCTAGATGTTTGGATGGTTCTAATTGTAACCCCTCAAAAGTTGAATAAATGTCCTCTTGACTATTTATGTCTTTTCATCTGTCTATGGATGGAAAGTTACAAACCTCTTCAACTTGGTGTCCATCTTCTCTTAAAGTGTAGTCCAAAAGGCATTGAGAAATTTGGTATCCTTATCTGAGATGCTACTCCTTGATATCCCAAAGTGCACTAAGACCTTTTCAAAGAACATGTTTGTTGCTTCCTGTCCTTTGGTGTATTTTTACAAGGCATAAAAATGCACATCTTTTTGTATTTGTCAACTACCACAAATAAATAATCATGTCCCTTCTTGGTTGTTGGAAAACAACTCACAAAATCCACATATATGTTATCCTAGGGTCTAGTGGATACATGTAAGAGATGCTATGAACCTTGTTTTTTGTTACTAGGCTTGTCGGTACAACGAAGTATGCATCCTATAATAAACTGAGTTATATCTTTTTTCATTTTGGGCCAATACACTTACCTCTGTAAGTTGGAAATTGTTTTCCCAACACCAAAATGTCCTTCAACCTTAGACTCGTGAGCCTCTCTGATAAGCTACAATCTTTCACCTTTAGAAACAAAGAGCTTGTCTAGCTTGTAGAGCAACCCATTCTAGAGGTGATAGACAACCTTATTTCCACCTTCTTCTACATGAATTTGACCTTATAGTTATTGAAACACCTATTTAAAGTCCCCATATTTCATTTATGCCTCTTTGTATGCATCATGGGTAAAAGGTTCAATCTGCATAAAAGTTTCCATAGTTGTAATCTCGGATGTGAATGGCCTTGAAAGCATGTCTATGAACTTATTAGTGCCTTCGTTCTTATATTTCATGGCTAGATGAAATTGTTGCAAAAACCCCATTCATTTGTAGTGTTTGGTTTGCTTGAGTTTACTCCGGACTTGCAAATACTATAGTGGTTGGTGATTAGTGTGGATAAAGGTTTCTTTGGCCATCAAATGGTTCTTTGACTTCTTAACATATTGAACCAAGGCATAGAGTTCCTTATTGTGTGTTGGGTGTTTCAAGATTCTAGCATGAAATATTTTAGAATAATAACATATCAACTTACCTCCCTGCATCATGACCACTTCCATAGCATATACACTTGCATCTATCTCCACTTTAAAAGGATTTTGCAAGGCAATGCAAGAATTGGTGCTTGATTGATCTTTTTTTTCATCTCATTGAAAGCTTTTTGTTAATTCTCCCCCCACTAGAAACTCTTACCATTGTCTGTCATGGAATGAATTGGTGCAACTAAAGATGAAAATAATGTTATAAACTTGCGTACGTATTGTGTTACCCCTATTGGAGTTACTTCACACACACCTATGATTTCTTTTTCCTAAGGTTTTTCTTTGTTTTTTAGTCATTACTAGTCATTATCCAGTCTCCTATATTTTAGGAAGAATATTCTCTTTAGTTTTCACTTCAGTTTGACTAGCTGAGTGGAGTCTAGATGTTGCATTGGTTTTGTCACCATGCAACATTGGGATCATCATCAGCTAATGTGCATTAGCCTTGATATCATCACCAAACTAGCGCATTACCCATGATTCCCTGATCTCCTCACTTCACTTTGTTTCAGTCAGTTAATTGAAAACTGGTAGACTAGTTAACTCAGCTAGGTGGCAGTTCACTCCCCTAACTACCTGAGAGACTAGAGTAGGTGGCAATTTACTTCTGTAACTGTTGGTGTGTGTCCAGATCACTCTAGACCACCACTATGGCGCATTGGCTTCTCCTCCAGTGCACAATGGTTGAGTTATATAGAGTATATCATGTGTAAATTATTCATTATTCATTAGTCATTGCGGTTAATGAGAATTCTTCCATTCTTTCTCTCTTGCTTCTTCTTTCTCAATTTATCTCTGCAAATGTGTGGTATTTTTTAGCTAGATATATTTTGTGTAGCTTCAACACATTTACATAGTATCAAATCTGATGAACTGCTAAGCAAAAGCTACACCAATTTTTTTGCAGGTACCAAAGATTGAAGACAACGAAAAAATGGAATTCCCAAAAGAATTCATTCTTACACCTTACAATTACTTTGCATGGAAGGAGAGAATAATCATACATTTATGAACCAGAGGATTGTACAGGTTAACCTTGAATAAAGACACAGAACCGACATCATCCATAGAAAAATCCAAGTATCTAAATTGAATGGATGAAGCATTCAGAACAATTTGCAGTCTCATCTCTCCTGATTTCCTTTTTCACATATCTTCTTGTAAAACCCCCAATGAAGCTTGGACCACCTTAGAAGGGCTCTTTGGAAAACAAGATGAGATAAGGGGACACATGCTCGAGGTGGAATTGCTCACATTGGATCCAAAAATCTTCGACAATCTCCAAGATTTCTTTACAAAATTCAAGGATTTACTGTCGCAACTCAAAGCTTGCGGGGTTGATAAATCTAAGGAGGAGAAACAAATGGTTCTCACTATTCTCTCCAAACTTGGTCCTGAATTCTCTGTGTTCATATCCACATTCCATTTAGTCAAATTCGCCTCTGGATCCACCTGAAAGATGCCTTCTCTTGAGGAATTTATCGAATCCTTGACACAAGAGCAAACCAAGCTCATCAACATGGGAAAAATCAAAGGCCCAAAGGCGCATGCACTTACTGTGCAAGATGGTATCCATCAATATCAGAAATCTAAAGATAAATACGAAAGGAAATCTCATGCAAATCCGAAGAAGGAAGGGTACTCAAAACCCTTCATCGATGCCTCTGGATCCAAAGGTGGAAAGGGAAGAAAAGGGGAGAAATGCACATACTGCCATAAATGATTCCATCCAGAATCTGCATGCATGTAGAACCAAATAGATCTAATGAATCAAATACTTCAGCAAAACAACCTTGGATATCGCATCCACGAGGGTTCCAAGAAGAAGAAGCGAGAAGATCATAATCCCAAGAAAGGAAATTCTAGCCATGCCTTGATTTCCATCAACTCCTCTCTTGATGCTTGAATCGTAGATTCAGGAGCATCACATCACATGGATGCCACAAAAGCAGACTATTTTTCAATGGATGCATGCAAAGGTCCTCTTATTCTGATGGGGGACAACTCTCCAGTCGAGGTCACCGGCAAACGAAGGATTGAACTCACCAATGGAAGCTTCGAGAATGTGTTGCACGTTCCCAAACTTTCCATCAATATTCTTTGTGTATCAGATGAGGAATTCCGGCACGGGAAAGAAATTCATATTCACACCAAATGCAGTGTACATCTATGACATGCAAACCAATTCCAAGGTTGCTACTGGTGAGTTAAATCATCAATTTAGATTGTATACATTTTCTAAATTTATTGAACCAAATTATGCTTTATTGCTTACCCATGTTGATGAAAGTAGTAGGATATGGCACGAAAGGTTCGGGCATTTGAATTTCAGATATACGCATCAACTTAGCAAGCAAAGATTGGTTGATGGTCTACCATACATCCATTTCTCCAAACGAATCTGCGAGGGATGTGTTCTTGGAAAACACCCTCAAGAGAAATTCGACAAAGGAAAGACTCAGTGATGCAGTGAAGACGTGATCGTACCCCCATCACACTCTCCTGCTCACAGGATCGTTCAATTTCTCCATCTCCTGAGCTGAAGCGGCTCTTTAATTCCTCTCGGGAATCACTGTGCCAATTCCCGACCCAGTCCACAGGTCTTCTCTTTCCTCACGGCCTTCAGCACTTGACTGTGGTTATCCCCGACTCAGTCATCGGGGTTCATGGTTTTTCGCTTCCTGCTGCGAGAGTCACTGTCCTCTCCAACTCCTGATTGTCGATGAGCTCTTTTCACACACAAGCCCTCCTGAGCTTAGCTCTTATCGCATATGACCATGTCTCCACGACCGTGGCCTTACCTTCCTATCGGGATTTCAGTCCTCAAAACTCGATGCGCCCCTTTGTGCGCTAGCCCTCCTGGTTAGAGCATGGTCCATATGACCTGTCTTCGGGTGACCGCAGTCAAACCCTCCATCGTAGTTTTGACATTTACGATGACACAATGTTTATGTCCACGGGACTCGCGATTTCCCGATTTGCGATGCACTTCAGCCCTCCTAGTTGAGCCCTGATCCACGTGACCGTTACTCCGTGACCGCAGCCTTACCCCGTCGGGGCTACGGGTTTTTCGATTTCAATGTGCATGCACCCTCGAGAACTCCGATTCTCCGATTCCCGATCCTCCGATGGGTCCCGGTCGTTGACCTGTCAACGGTCCTTTCGCCTGTCACTAAAATCTGACACCTGTCCTCCACGCCGACTCCTGTCGCGGCTTTCCCCGGTGCGTTGATGGTTGCCACGCATCCTCCTAGATGGACGATCCTGATTACGTCGGGATTTTGAGACTTCCAATGTCTCGTTCCTCTTGTCCTCGAGAACTCCGATTTCCCAATGACTACTTATGCCGACCCGCTCCGGATCTCCGACACCTATTCCTCAGATGGACGGCTCTGATCTTGTCGGTGTTTCGAGACTTATGGTGTCTCAACTCCCTTGCCCTCGAGAACTTTGATTCTCCAATGGCCAATATCCCGACTCTCGCGCGATCTTCGCCACGTGTCCTTTGCCAATCGGATGGTCCAGATCCCGTCGGGATTTCGCTACTTGCGCTGTCTCGATTCTTACGACCTCGGGAATCCCGATTTCCCGATGGCCAATATCCCGATGCCTGTCGGGACTTCTCTCCTCTTGCTACTCACGAAGGCTTAACCTCCGTGCAACTTCCTGCAGATCCAACGACCGTCGGGGTTTCTTCTCAGATCCAACGCTCCGATCTGTTCTCCCTCTCTGCGCTCCTCCCGAGGCTTAACCTCCGCGCACCTTCTCCCAATCCAACGGCTGTCAGGTTATTCGAGTGAGATCCGACGGCTATCGGTCTCCTCCTTCTATGACTTCTTCTAGCACTCCTCCTGGACATGAACTACTCAACGGTCCAGATCTTCCTTCTCTCTTGCTGATCTGACGACGGCTGCTGCTCCTCCTGAGCTTGCATGATTTCTTCCCAGACTTAGGGGAATTTAGATTTTCCAAGGCCTCTTCCTTGTCTTCTCTTCTCTGCGAACTCCTCGACTGTGAGCTTCGCCTGCGCGTATGAAAACGCTACCCTTCCCGAGATCTCTTCTCCTTTTGAACCCTCAAAGGATTCTTTGACTCCTACGCCTCTGCAGAGTCTTCACGCACACGCTGGTGCTGTCCCTCCTGAGCTTCTATGAACACTCAAACCCCTTGGGGGATTTTTTCCTTCTTCTCCCTCAGATGGAGAAACTGACACCTTCCTGGCTTTCCTTCGCTCAAACAACCTCCTGCTGAGCCTCTTTGGGTATTCAGCAACCCATTGAAGGTCCCTCGGTGGACTCTTCCTTTATATGGCAGAACTCAAAGAGTTCTCTGTTTCCTATGCCTACTTGCACACTTTCTCGACACCCTCCTGGCGGAGTATCTTCTCCCAGAACACCCAACGGTTCTGTCTTCCTCTGTGCACCCTTTGGACTTGCTCAATGCCCACCTGGCAGAGCTCTACAGAACTCCTCAAAGATTCTGTCTTCTGAACTCACAGCAGAGTTCTTCTTCCTTTGTGCACTCCTGTACACATGCTCAATGCCCACTTGGCAGAGCTCTCACAGAATCCTCAATGATTCTGTCCGCAACTGTGTTTCTTTCACACAGCCTTGCCTCTTGAGGTGTCCAGTAACCTCAAAGGTCTTCCTCCTCTGAGCTATTGACTTTAGCTTCTTTGCCTCAGCACATCTTCGTCTGACTCCTCAGAGTTCAAAAATGCATCCCCTGTGCACGGCTCTCAGAACCTTCAGCGTTCTGTCACACCCTCCTGTTGTCAAGCCTCAAAGACCTTCAACCTGAAATCAAACAAACTCCTGCAGAATGCATCCAAATAACATACATTCACAGCATATATATGGAACACCTACAGACATCCATCCAATCACACAGAAAATGCAGGAAAAACTGCTCTGTTTATATTAATGGCAACAATGCCTGTATTTTTACAATGGTGTTCCTCGAGCTCTCTCTGGCTCTTCCCCTACTCTACCATCTCTCTCTCTAACTCAAAATGAGATCTCTAAAATCTCTTTTACCTAAGGGGCTCTTAGCGCTTCCCTCCAGGTTCACCTACCCTATTCAATTACGATGAATGGGTTGTCTAGTCCAGCATCTGGATCTAGATCTCATCCGATCCTATCTAACGCCTGCACAAAGGCACGGCTTCCATGGCTCACCAGCCTAAGACATTTAATTACATTCATTACAATATTAAATGAGGTTGCGCCTCCATTTAGCTTTTGAAATGCATGCACACTGACGTGGTTGGCTGGTTGGCTGGCTGACATGGAGCGATGCTCCTGCATCACTCAGAGAGCTTCCGCTCCTTTAGATCTGATCCATAGTGACCTCATGGGTCCTTTTCCGCATCCATCAATCAACAAAGTGAGGTTTTTTCTCATTTGTGTTGATGATTTCTCACGTTTCACATGGATTTACTTTCTCAAGAAAAAATCTAAGGTCTTTCAACATCTCAAAGATTTCAAATCCCTGGTTGAGACACAGTCAGGAAAGAAAATCAAAGTCCTTTGAACTAATAACGGGGGAGAGTATGTCAATCATGAGATCTAGAATCTTAGTCATGAGGTAGGAATTCAGTTGCAACACATAATTCTCCATACTCCCCAGCAAAACGAAGTTGTTGAGCGGAAAAATAGATCTCGAAAAGAGATAGCATCTTACATGCTACATGCAAAGTCACTACCATAGAGACTATGGGCCGAAGCACTTAATTGTGCAACCTACATCCAAAACAGATATCCCCATAAATCTGTCAAGGATAAGACCCCCTACGAGGCTTGGAGCGGCCTCAAACCGGAAGTGACCCACTTTCATATTTTCGGTTCACGTGCATGGGCCTAGATTTCCTCTAAAAAGAGGAAGGCACTTGATCCACAAAGCACTGAGTGTATTTTTGTTAGATACCCCGATGGTGTGAAGGGATACAGACTTATTGATCTTTCCTCGGACCGGCTCATCATTGAGCGAAGTGTCCAATTCAAGGAAAGTGTCTCACATGTACCTCAACAGCCGCATGCAGACACCTTCATTCTTCTACCTGTCTGAGATGATGAGCACGCACATGCCAACTCTTCTTCAGATGAGAGTTTTGATTCAGAGGACTCAGATGATCCAGATACAGAGTCAGTACAGTCAAATGCAGAGTCAGAGCATCCAAATGCAGATGCAGAGCCAGAGAAGAGGCCCAAGTGGGCACAAACTACTCTTCAGGATGCACGTGATCTTGTTGGTGATCCAGGCGATACTAGGACTCGATCTGATTTCGAGGAGCCTCCTATTGCACTCACTGCCACTGAACCATTTCCCTCCAGGCATCTTTTCTTGGTTCAGTCTTCAAATCCACAATCTTCTGGCAAGGCTACTGGATATCCCTTTTTGGAATCTGCCATGCAGGAGGAGTATAACTCCCTCCTCGAGAACCAGACTTGGGATCTGGTTCCCCTTCCTTCTGGAAGGAAACTTGTTTGATGCAGATGGGTATATAGGACCAAGAGCGTAGCGGATGGACAGATTAGTAGATACAAAGCCATGCTTGTTGCCAAAGGCTTTCGGCAGGTGCATGGCATTGACTATGATGAGACCTTCTCTCCAGTAGTGAAGGTGGATTCCATATGTTTGGCACTTGCCATTGCGGTAGACAAGGGATGAGAAGTCCATCATATGGACGTGAATAATGCATTTCTTCACGATGATCTCTCTGAGGAGATATATATGGAGCAACCCCAGGGATTTATGCAGGATTCATCTTTGGTCTGTCGAATGAAGAAGTCTCGTTATGGCCTTAAGCAGGCTCCGAGGACATGGTATGCCAAGATGGACTTCTACTTGTTGTCACAGAACTTTGTACGTTGTAAATCAAACATGAATGTCTACATGCTCAGGACGGTTGATTCACTTCTACTCTTAGTTATGTATGTTGATGATTTGTTGATCATCGGTTGCTCAACTTCAGTGATTGTTGTAGTCAAGAGGATTCTACATGACAGGTTTTTTATGACGGACATGGGTCCGCTACACTTCTTCCTTGGAATTGAGATCTATTAGGATGCATCATGCATCAAACTATCGCAGGCCAAGTATGCATAAGATCTCCTTGAGAGATTTCACATGATAGACTGCAAGTCTACTCCGACTCCTTTCCTATTAGAATTCAAACTTGAGGATGGCGGGGACACTCCATTAGTTGACAACACACTATACAGACAACTAGTGGGTGTTAATGTTTATGCCATTATTATAGTTATTTGCATTTCAATAGATAACAACAACATAAGAACAAGATCAATGAGAAATACACATTCACAAGAGACACATCATTTATCCTGGGAAACCCTCTACGGGAAGAAAACCCAACAAAACTTCCTTAATATAGATAGCCAATATAATGCCAAGAGATCTCTATGCTAAAACAGAAAGTCCTCTCCAAGATATGTGCCACTCTTCTCTCTCCTTTGTCGGTAACAAATCAGAACTTGTCTCTCAAACTGAGCAAGTGAGTTGTGATCAAATGAGGCGCTAGCCTCCTTTATTTATACAAGTTATGGCACGTGTGAAGTGTCTCTTCACTGACAGGGCCGACTTCTCAATTTGGGTGGGTAAACCCACCTTTATTATATTTTTGGGTCTCTTAATTAACCGTTGGGGCCGACTTCTTATTCTGCCTATTACAATTCTCTTTTGACCAATCCGCAAAAGGGGATTTGGTCCTATTACAATATCCGACATGATCAATCGACAATGGGGATTGATCCTATGAATAAAATATCAATAATAATAAGAATACTCTTTGCAATTACATTATTTCAACACTCCCCCTTAACAAGAAGGGTATGCTTCAGCAGCATCATGTGAGAGAGAGAGGACAGCATCATCAACATCATCAGGTGGGAGGACAGCATCATCAATATCATCTTGGTTGGCGTATCTATAAATCATCGAAAGTTTTCTTCATCGGCAGCATCATCATTCTCGAAAGAATTCCATCATCATCTACATCAATATGTATCAGTATAAAAAATGATACCTCATCACAGCACTAGGTTGGCCCATCACAGTACTAGACTGGCTCTATGTCACAGTTGTTAAGTTGGTAGCTCAGTGCAAGTCACATCTTGTTTTACGTCTAACAACTAGGTCAGAAGCAAGGTATACATCATCTTTCTTTACGTCTAACAACTGGGTCAGAAACAAGGAACACATCATCTTGCTTTACGTCTAACAACTAGGTCAGAAGCAAGGAACACATCATCTTGTTTTACGTCTAACAACTAGGTCAGAAGCAAGGAATCATCTTGCTTTACATCTAACAGCAAGGTCAGAAGCAAGGAATCATCTTGCTTTACGTCTAACAGCGAGGTCAGAAGCAAGGAACACACATCATCTTTCTTTACGTCTAACAGTGAGGTCAGAAGCAAGGAATCATCTTGCTTTGTGTCTAACAGGGAGGTCAGAAGCAAGGAACACACACATCATATTGCTTTACGTCTAACAGCGAGGTCAGAAGCAAGGAATCATCTTGCTTTACGTCTAACAGCGAGGTCAGAAGCAAGGAACACACATCATCTTGCTTTATGTCTAACAGCGAGGTCAAAAGAAAGGAATCATCTTTCTTTACGTCTAACAGTGAGGTCAGAAGCAAAGAACACACACATCATCTTGCTTTACATCTAACAGCGAGGTCAAAAGCAAGGAATCATCTTGCTTTACGTCTAATAGCGAGGTCAGAAGCAAGGAACACATATATACTCCCCCTTTCAGGGAGGGTCCTTTCGGACTATACCAAGCTTATCTTGAAAGTGTTCAAACTTTACACAAGATAGAGGTCTGGTCAACACATCAGCAACTTGTTCATCTGTGCTAACATATAGGAGCTTCAAGGCTCCTCTCTGCACCATGTCACGGATGTAATGATAGTGAATCTCTATGTGCTTCGACCTGTCATGGAATACAGGATTCTCTGTCATCTTTATGCAGCTCTAGTTGTCACATAGGATCATGGTTGCTTCCATCTCTAGGTCAAATAGACCGGTCAGCAACTTTCGAAGCCATATTGCTTCGCAGCTAGCAGAACATGCGGCAATGTACTCTGCTTCCGCTGTGCTGAGAGAAATACTGGATTGCTTCCTACTCTTCCACGAAATCATGGTTGATCCCAAACTGAAACAACATCCGGAAGTGCTTTTTCTGTCAGCAACGCTTCCTGCCCAATCTAAATCAGTGTATCCACTCAATGTGAAATTATGATCTCCGTCATAATTGAGACCATAGTCTATCGTACCTTTAAGGTACCTCATCACATGTTTTGCAGCCACTAGGTGAACATGTCTAGGCTCTACCAGAAACTGACTCAAGGTGTTCACGGCAAAACAAATGTCTGGTCTGGTGTTCGTCAGGTATATCAGTGATCCAATAATCTGTCTGTACAGTGTGGCATCAATCAAATCTGACGAATTATCGACCAGCAGCTTCAACTTCGCTTCCATGGGTGTATTCATGGGTTTGCATTCTAGCATGTCGAATCTCTTTAAGATGTTGAACGTGTACTTCCCTTAGTTAAGGAAGATCCTCTCTGGACTCTGCCATACCTCAAGACCTAAGAAATAATGCATTAGGCCAAGGTCTTTCATTTCAAATTCAGAGGCAAGTCTCATTTTACATTCAACGATGACCTTTTCTTCTCCAGTTAAGAATAAGTCATCCACATATAGCAGTGAGATTACTGGCTCATTATCCATAATTTTGAAGTAGAGATTTGAGTCTGTTTTACTCTTGGTAAATCCTAAGCTCGTCAAGAAACTATCTATACGGCCATACCAAGCTCTAGGAGCTTGCTTCAATCCATATAAGGCTTTCTTCAATCTGCAGACATGAGACTTCCTGTCTTCAACCTCAAATCTTTGAGGTTGCTCTATATACACTTCCTCTTCGATGACACCGTTTAGAAAAGTTGTCTTTACGTCCATTTGGTGCAGCTTCCACTTCATCTTAGCTGCAAGAGCTATGATGGTCCTGATCGAAGTGTATCTGGACACAGGAGCGAATGTCTCTTCATAGTCAATGCCTTCCTTCTAGGAAAAGCCACGAGCGACAAATCTTGCTT
>JZKD02S2337287.1:18099-31834 GCA_000966675.3 Picea glauca
TATGGAAAGTAAGTTCTTCTTCAAGCCTGGTACATAGAGTACGTCCTTCATCTTTATTGAGTTTTCTGAATCTAGCTTGTAGTTTGATTCTCCCACTCCCTTGATGGGATATTGGGAATCATCTCCAAGTGTTACTTTTTTAGAAAACTTATTTTCTGAAATACAAGAGAGAGTATTTCTCTTACCCATCATGTGCTTTGATGCACCATTATCAATGAGCCATGTGTCCTCTCCAGGTGTTACGGATCTTGAGAGGGCTGAGATCAAGACATGGTCCTTGATCATCTTTGTAGGTGGCTCTTCATCTTCGACTATGTGGGCATGTTGCCTCTTATGTTTCCTCTTGTATTCTTCTCGTCTGACTGGACAATAATTCGCCTTGTGTCCCATCTTATCACAATGATAACTTTGTATAGATGAGAGATCTCTTTCCTTGCGTTGTCCTTTCTTCTGAAATCTCCTTGGATGAGATTCTTTGTTATTGGATTTGTTTGATGGTTGAGGCTCTCTATGAGTATCCCTTTTGAAGTAGGGTTTCTTCCTTCCTCCTTTGGTGTGGGTGGCTAGGGCTTGATCATCATCCCTAGCTAGTAGCGCTTCACGATTCGTTACTTTTGTTTCTTCTTGGATGCATTCTTCCCATAGGCTGTCGAACTTCAGTTTCTCCTTTCTGGCACATATCATCTGGATGAAAGCATCCCAAGGTCTTGTAAGACTATTTAGTGTCGTCATTATGAGTTCGTCTTCGTCTATGGTATCTCCAATAGCTTCTAGATGTTCTTTGAATTCTGAGATTATGGAGAAGTATTCCTGAATCATTTCTCCTTTCTACATCCTTGTATTCTTCAGTTGAGTTCTAAGATTCATCTTCCGGTTTATGTTCTTTCCTTCATAAAGTTTGGTCAAGGCATCGAACATTTCTTTCAGGGTCTTCTTGGATGACACATAAGGGATTAGATGGTCCTGTATTGAATCTGCAATGATTATTTTGGCCCTCATCGTGTCCTTTTGATGCTTTGCCTTTTCTGCAGCATCTTCGGGTTCCGGTAATTCTTCCTTGACAAATCTTGCTAGGTCATTCTCTTCAAGAATGAGGCCAATCCTATACTTCCAGGCACAGAGTTTTTCCACTCCTTCTAACTTGTCAACAAGCTTAATGCTTGTAGACATCTTTACTTGGAGCTAGGAAAATGACCGAAAAATGAAATTGCTCAAAATCAAAATTTGAACTTACCAGGAGATGCGCTTGGCTGAGGCGAGCTTCCTGGTGTGTTTGGATCTGAGAAAATCCAACTTTTGCCCCTTCAAATCTGATCTGCAGATTTCTAGACGGGTGCTTCTGGTACTTTTGGTACTCTTATACTTCTGGTACTGGTTTTCTGGTACTTCTGGTACTTTTGTGAAACTAGGGTTTCACTTTCTGGGAGATCCAGCCACTGAAAAGGTGCGCTGAAGGTGCCAAAATAATCCTTGGGGGAGGGTGCAACTTTCTAGGTGGTTTTGAAGCTAAAAAACTTCACTTTTGAAAAACCCTAATTTGCAAGTACTGCAATAGTGACGTTTTTCTCTTGCGAAATATGCTTCCTTCAGGTTGGCTCTGATACCATGTTAATGTTTATGCCATTATTATAGTTCTTTGCATTTCAATGGATAATAGCAACATAAGAACAAGATCACTAAGAAATACACATTCATAAGAGACACAACATTTATCCTGGGAAACCCTCTGGGGGAAGAAAACCCGGCAAAACTTTCTTAATATAGATAGCCAATACAATGCCAAGAGATCTCTATGCTAAAACAAAAAGTCCTCTCCAAGATATGTGCCACTCTTCTCTCTCCTTTGCCGGTAACAGATCAGAACTTGTCACTCAATCTGAGCAAGTGAATTGTGATCAAATGAGGCGCTAGCCTCCTTTATTTATACAAGTTATGGCACGTGTGAAGTGTCTCTTCACTGGTAGGGATGACTTCTCAATCTGGGTGGGTAAACCCACCTTTATTATATTTCTGGGTCTCTTAATTAACTGCTGGGGCCGACTTATTATTCTGCCTATTACAATTGTCTTTTGACCAATCCGCAAAACGGGATTTGTTCCTATTACAATATTCGACGTGATCAATCCACAATGGGGATTGATCCTATGAATAAAATATCAATAATAATAATAATACTCTTTGTAGTTACATTATTTCAACGGTGGGGAGCTTGTTTTATCTCACACACTCCAGACCAGACCTCTCCTATACAGTTGGCACAGTTTCTAGGTTCATGCAGGAGTCGCATGAGCTACATTGGAAGGTTGCAAAGCGTATCCTTCGATACGTACAGGGCACCATCACCTTTGGGATTCATTATGCAGCAGACTCTACATTAGATCTCATCGGGTTTACTTATTCTGACTGGGCTCGCTACAACATTGATCGCAAGTCCACATCTAGTTACTCACTTAGTCTTGGTTTTGGGCCTATCTATTGCTCGATCAAGAAGCAGGCTGATATTTCTCTTTCTTTAGTCGAGGCGGAGTACAGAGGGGTAGTTAACATAACCATTCAATCTATGTGGCTACAACATTTTCTCACTGAGTTGGGCATTCAGTTTCATCGGTCGATCGTCATCTGGTGTGACAACCAGAGCACTCTGAAGTTCTACAGAGATCCAGTTCGAAGGTAACAGACGAAGCACATCGAGATCCACATGCACTACATCCGGGACTTAGTACATGAGGGGATCATCGACCTACAGTTCTGTCCTTTAGTAGAATAGACGAAAAACATCTTCACCAAGACCTTCATTGAGTAGAAGTTTCATTCTCTGTGAAGTCGTCTTGGAGTGAAGGACACAGTTGCCTAACAACTGTAATTCTTCTTTTTACATACATTGTACCTTGAGGGGGGGGTTTCCCCATGAGGTTTTCCCTCTTTCCTCACTTTATTTCATTGTATCTTTTGTATTTGGGTACCTAACATGGCCTCGTTGCCGAGACCCATTCTTTATTTTCACCATAGTGATGTTCAGGGGGGTGTTGGAGTTATTTCACAAACACTTAGGATTTCTTTTTCCTAAGGTTTTTCCTTGTTTTTTAGTCATTATCCAATCTCCTATATTTTAGAAAGAATATTCCTCTAGAGAGAATATTATCTTCAGTTTGACTAGTTGAGTGAAGTCTAGATGATGCATTGGTTTTGTCATTATGCAACATTGGGATCATCACCAGCTAATGCGCATTAGCCTTGGTATCATCACCATACTCATGCATTACCCATGATTCCTTGATCTCCTCCTCACTTCACTATGTTTCAGTCAGTTAACTTAACACTGGTAGACTAGTTAACTCAGCTAGGTGGAAGTTCACTCCCGTAACTTCCTGAGAGACTAGACTAGGTGGAAGTTTACTCCCGTAATTGTTGGTGTGTGTTTAGATCATTGTAGACCACCACTATGGCGCATTGGCTTCTCCTCCAGTGCGTATTGGTTGAGTTATACAAAGTATATCATGTGTAAATTATTCATTATTCATTACGGTTAATGAAAATTATTTCATTCTTTCTCTCTTGCTTCTTCTTTCTCAATTTCTCTCTACAAATGTGTGTGGTATTTTCTAGTTAGATCTATTTTGTGTAGTTTCAACACATTTATAGCCCCAACAAAACTTCCAACTTCAATGACATTAGTAGGAACTAACCACTTGAATATGGCCTCCATCTTTGCAGGATCTATCTTGAGTTCTCCTCTACTAATCAAAAACACCAATGACTGTTGAGAAAAACTCATATTTCTTAAGGTTATCCAACAACTAATGCTTTTTAAAGGTCTTTAACCTCGACATGAGATTCTCAGGTAGAGTTATAAACTAATATATCATCTAAGTACATTATCACAAATGAATTTAGAAAGGGATGCAATAATCATTCATCAAACACATAAATGTAGTTGGTGCATTACATAAACCAAAAGGCATTACCCGTCATTCATATATACCTCACCTTGTCTTGAAGGCGGTCTTGCATGTGTTTTCTTCTTTAACTCATATTTGGTGGTATCTTGATTTGAGATCCAACTTGGTAAAGTATTTGGCAAGTTGCAATTGATCTAACAAATCGTCGATCTTGAGCAGAGGGTATCAATTCTTGAGGGTGATCTTGTTTAAAACTTTGTATTCTATACGCATTCACCAATTCCCATCCTTCTTGGGTGCTCTGATGATAGGTGATTTACAAGGTAAGGTGCTTCATCAAATTACTCTTGCTATAATAGTTGTTTCAATTGTTTCTTCACTTTATCTACTTCCAGGATATAGTGTTTGTGCAACCCAATATTTAGTAGTGGGGAGTTAGACAACGATTGTATCTCATGTTCCACTTTCCTCTTATGTGGCAACCCTTTAGGCTACTAAAAAACTTCTTTGTACTCCTACAACAACTACTCCAACTGACATTTCTGATATTTAGTACATTCCTCTAGAGATGCCTTTACTTTTACCAATTCATCACTTGGTTGATTCTCTCTTAAGAAAAGTAATACAAACTTCCTACTATAATTGTTCAATTTATTGGCTTCGTTAGCACTTACCAGAGATATCTTAAAGTTGCTTTTGTGTGCATTGATGATGAAATACTTCCCATGCTTGATCAGGGGGTACATCACACACATCAAGTGGTACTACATCTACCTCCACTTCATCAATATAGTTTGCACTTATAACAAATTTGATCTTACTTTGTTTCATGACCTTTAGATCTACATCCTTATTTACCCATCCTAATGGATATGCATTAGAATGATCATGAACTTCCAATCCAAGCTTGTTGACCAAATCTTATGCTTTGAGGTTGTTGTGTGAACCGGAATCAAATAGAGCATCCACCTTTGTCTTCTTGATCTAGATCTTAATGTCAAAGAGTTTAGTCATCTTCTTCTCTTCCTTGTGATGAAGGCTAATCAGGTTCACCTCCTTTTGCACTGTAGTGTAAACAATCTTTCCATCCACATCTGAGTTTCCCTCTACTAGATTTGCCTGAATCCATGGCTAGTAAGATTTTGTTTTGGCATCCTTCTTATGGTTCTTTGGATTCAATGTGGGGTGTGCCTCCAATACTTATATTTGGTGTAACCATCGATATTACAATGGTTGTAGCGGTTGTTTGGATCCTTGCACTAATTTGTATTGGTTGTTGTCTTCTTTTCCTTTCCTTTCCACTTCTTCCCCTCCCTGAAAGCATCTTGGTGGTCTTTATGTTTGGAACCATTTAGTTGTCTTTTCTTGTTGCTTGTACTCTCTAGATATTATGCTTCCACACAAGCCTCGTCAATTGTCATAGGTTTAAAGAGCATTCCTTACTTTTACAAATAACTATGTAGACCCCCTAGATACTTGAGGAGTATGTCTGGGTTCTTGGGAGATATGCGTAACATAGTCGTCATTTTTTTTTAACTTAGTGGTGTACTCTTGCACACTACCCTTGCCTCTAATTGAAGTGATGCCAATGAATCCATTGGTCCTCTACATACACAATAAGGTATAACTAGGACTTGATAAATGTTTTAAATTCCTCCCACTTAGTTACTAGTGGATCACCCTCCAACCTAAGTGTCTCAATGAGGATTTTCCACTAGGTCAGGGCATGGCCCTCTAGTTTTAGTAGGGAAAATAAAATATTTTTCTCTTCTTATATGTTATGGACACTGAAATAAACTTATAATTGTTGCAACCAATTATTCAACTTAACAACATCAATTTCAACTTGGTGGGGTTTGATGTCCACTTTTGCTTCCATTTTAAACAGAAATTGTGAAGAAGTGATGACACTGGAACTTGGTTGCTCTTTCTCTAGCTCCTTTTCTTGGTCCTCATTTTTTCTTGATTGCTTGTTCGATCCAACTTTTGAGTTAGAGCCACCAGCCTCCCTAAAAGGCTCAAACTTCTTCTCTAAAGCCACCATGAGGAGAGTTGTGATGCAAGAGATATTGACAACTTTTTCTAGATTTGAAAATCTCTCCTCTACCTCATCCCAAGGGTTGTGACGACTCGACTCATCCACCATGGCTAGGGTTCTAATAATTCCTTCTTAAGACAATTCTTCGATCATGCAACTTCCCACAAAACCCCAAATAAAATTTTCTCTAATACCAATATGATTTGTAAACTTTGGTGGATATTCCACTAGAACAGTTCTTCAAACTAGACTATGATATTTTGAAAATATTTTATCATGTAGTATGTTATCTTAGATCTCATATTTATTGTTACTAACATAGTGCTCAAAATTATGGAAATAATTGAAATCGAAATGAAAGAAACAAGAAAATGAACACAATATGTGACTTGGAAACCTAATACGTGACAAAACCCAGTGAGAAGGTGAGGCCTATTATCTATTCTCCTTTTCTCAATTATGAAATGTAAGTACAAAGAAAGGAACACTCACTATGGAATTGTCATGGACATTATGGATTGAATGATTGCTATATAATCTTCTACCTCCTTTGTTATGATTCAATATCCCACTCCTAGATGATGTGCTCAACTATGGAACCCCCTCCTCCCCTAGCGGCTTGATATTTAAAATAGCTTAATAGTTGTATAGGGTTAGGGTTAGAGTTTTGCATGCTTCAACTCTCGATTAATGTTATGGTTTTTAACCCTTTGAATCTTATTGAAAGTCCACATGTGACTAGCCCAACATGTGTGCGTAATGGGGGTTAACGTGGCATCCACTTGGTACCATGGTGTTCAACATGATAGGTCAACTCGCAGGAGGCATAACTTATGCATGCGAACTCCAATTGAGGTGATTTTTGCATTATTAGAAATATTACAATGTGTAAAACAACATCAAATCATTACGAGCTTAGCTCTTAAATTTTTTACCCCAAAAAGTGTCATTTTATGCATCAAACTAGCTCTGGAAACTATCGAACCCCAAACCACCAAAATGAGACTTGCTCCTAAAATGGACCTTGTAAACCAATTCTTCCATTTTTTCCTCCCAAAAAATACAAAGATAGAATAAAAATTATATAATTATCCATTTTGGAGCATACCTCCCCTTTAGCGAGCCTTTTGGTCCCTAAAATATTTTACTAAATGTGGTGAAGAAATTTTTCCTCTACCTTCTCCCGGGAGTACCATTTGGCCTTGCCTGGAAATCGCCCTTTTAACCCTATTTTCTAGAGTTCATACTACCCCTATCTGGTAGTTTTGTACTTCTTCTGAGAAACTGTATATTTTTCCTACTTTGCCCATGCTTCTAGTGCTAAGTCTTCTATTGTAGGTAGAATTTGCTTTTCAGTTTCCTGATCCAACATGGAAGGCTCATAGAGTTTTCAGATTTTTCACATTCACAACTAAGTAAATGCACATATGTGGGGGTAGAGTGAGTATGTAGGAATTATCACCCAAGTTCTCCAATACTTTAATAGGACCATACCACAAAACCTTGATCTTATTACCAATACCTTGTAGCCTTTTATTTTTTTAGATGCAACAAACGTTGTATCCCACCATGAATGTTTTCTCGTGTTGATCATGTTGGGCCTTGTACCTTTCCTATGATTTCTTCATTGTCTCTTGTACTTGCAAATGGATCTGCCTAATCTTTTCAACATGTTTTTTAGTTTTGAATGCATCTATTGTGATGTCTTCCAACACTCCTCCGTGTTTTCCATATACAAAATCCAAGGGCAATGGTGGCTAATACCCAAAACAAGTTTCAAAAGGGGAGTTACAAGTGGAAGTGTGGATTGCTCTGTTATAAGTGTTGAATACAAATCAAATTTTTGTCTCGGGTATTTGGATAATTTTGATTGTAAAACCTCAAAAGTTGAAACAACATCCTATTGACTACTTATATCTTCCCATATGTCAGTGGATGGAAATTTTGTAGATCTCTTCAACTTGGTATCCATCTTCTCCTAAAGTGTAGTCGAAAAGACACTAAGAAATGTGGTATCCCTATCTAAGATGATGCTCTTTGGTATTCCAAAGTGCACCCAGACCTTTTCAAAGAACATGTTTGTTTCTTATTGTTCTTTAATAGTATTTTTTTGGGGTAGGTGTTATATTATTTTCATGTGTGTGTGGGTATGCATCAAATTTGACTATTGTGTCTAACAATTTTTGTTATTTTAGCGTTTTTTGCTATTTTTAGCAGTTTTATAAATGAATCTCGGATTAAGGGATTAGGGTTTTGGTAGCTGCAGAACACCTAAAATATTGTATATATTGTATTGAGAATGGTGAAATTAATACGATGAAGAGTTGAGAGGTGCAGCACAAGGGAAGGTTAATTTTCTCTCGGTTAAAGGTTTCCAACGTAAATCTTTGTGTATTGTGTATGAGTCGTTAATTAATTTATGTTTTGCTTAAGAATCTATATGCATTGGTTTACTTCACAAGTATAAAACTTACATGTGGTATCAGAGTACGTTTTTGGCTTCACATGGATGCCTTTATTGTTGAAGGTTTGGCTCGGTCTTGATAGATCAAGTTTATCTTGGGTATGTGATAAACCTGGGTTCAGTGGGGGCTTTGCAGTGGTGATTCGTGTGTTGAAAGAGAATGGCGAGCAGTTCTAGAATTAAGATTAAGAAGTTCAACGGTCAAAACTTTGAGCTATGGAAGCTCAATATGGAGGACTTTCTTGTAGACAAAGAACAATGGATTGTTGTGGATCATAGTACACAAACTACTATTACTCAATCTACTAGTATGTCAAAAGAATATTGGGAAAAGCTGGATAGAAGAGAAAAGAGTATGATTATACTCTTCCTGGTAGATTCAATGTTACTAAATGTATCAAGAAAATCTACAGGAAAATAACTATGGAAAAATTTGGGGAATTTGTATTAGTCAAAGTCCCTGGTAAACAAGTTGTTTCTTAGAAAAAAATTGTATCATCTTAGATGGAAGATGGAGATTATGTGACAGAGCATCTAAATGTCTTCAATACTCTGGTAACTCAACTTGTTTCTATTAATATTATGCTTGTAGAAGAAAATAAGTCTATTATTTTGTTATGTTCTTTGCCAGACTCCTGGGATAATCTAGTTGTAGCAATTGGAAGTATCGCACAATCTGCATTGAAGTATGAGGATGTAATTGCATCCTTGTTATCGAAAAGATGAGACAGAAAAGCATGGATAGTCACAACACATATGATTTATTTGTAAGAGGTCGTCCCAAGATAAGAATACAAATACGTCTTCGGGGCGAGGGGAGATCTAAATCTAAAGGTAAATCTAAATCCCTAGGAAAATATTTGAGGAAATACTAGAAATGTGGTAAATCTAGGCATTATAAGAAAGATTGTAGGTCTAAGAAATTTGATAAAGCAAAGGGATCTAATGATGCCTCTTCCACAAAGTTGAAAACATCCACAGAAGAAGGAGGTGATGTTTACCTAGCATCCACAGGTATATATGCATATCTTAATGTATGGTTGATCGACTCAAGTGCATCATTTCATATGACTTTTCATAGGGAGTGGTTCAATAAATATAAAAAATATGATGGTGGTGATGTCTTCCTAGGAGATGAATCGAGAGCCAAAATCATGGGATGTGGAAGGGTTAAGTTGTTGCTAAAATATGGAAGGATTAGAACTCTCCCTAGAGTTTTGCACATTCCATATCTAGCCAAGATCCTAATATATGTAATTAATTTAGATTATGCAGGTGTGGATACTTTATTGGGAAAGGGCACTTGCAAGATGGTATGAGGATCAATGGTATGGATGAGGTGAGTTCAGTGTGGAACTTAGTGCAAGTTATTGGGAAGCACTTATATTGATGGGTGTAACAGTTCTATTGTCCTTGAGCATAGAAATAGAGAAGTTAGGATACATACTATCCTTGGAAAGAAGACTATGTTGTGGCATCAAAGACTAAGACATATTGGAGAAAAGAGCCTTCGAACACTACACAGTAAAGGTATGGTTGAAAGTATGTTTAATTGCACCTTGTATTTTGATTTCTATGACATTGCATATATGGTAAACAAAATTAAGTAAGATTCTCATCTGGTGCTACAAGAGCAAAGGGTATCTTAGAGTTGATACACAGTGATATGTTCGGACCTATTTTTGTTCTATCACTAGGTAAATATGTGTATTATATTTCATTCATATATGAATTCTCAACGAACACATGGATTTATTTTCTTAGGAAGAAATCTAATGTATTTGATGAATTTAAAGAGTTTAAGGTTCTGGTAGAAAATACGACAAATAAGAAAATAAAGGTGTTGAGGACAGATAATGGTGGAGAATTATGTGGGAATGCATTCGAAGAGTTATGTAAGAAGTGTGGTATAGAAAAGCAGAATACTACTCCATACACACCTCAACAAAACATGGTTGCAGAAAGGATGAACGAGACGTTGATGGAAAAATAAAGGATCATGCTCAATGGTGTCGGGTTAGGAAAGGAATTATGGAAAGAGGTAGTAGGTACTGCATGTTACCTAATAAATAGATCACCATCTTCAGTGTTGTTGGAAAAAAATATGCATGAGGTATGGACTAGTAAGAAACCCTCTCTTGAACATCTCAGAGTGTTTGGTTGTGATGCTTATGTACATGTTCCAAAGGAAAATAGGGGTAAGCTAAATAATAAGCTTAAAAGTGTATATTTATTGGTTATAAAGATGGTATGAAAGTTTATAAGTTTTGGAACCTAGAAACTAAGAAGACTATTTACAGTCGAGATATTGTTTTCAGAGAGGTTAAAAATGTTCTCAAATAGGAATTCCTACCAAGGCAAGAAAAACCTGAGAAAATAGAGTTTCAGTTGGATGATGAAAAATCTAAATCAACGAAAGAATATGAATAAGAAGAAGAAGAACCTCATACTTTGGTATTGAGGAGATCAATGAGAGAAAGAAGGAAACCAGAAAGGTATAGTCAACCTAATTTTCATGCTAATTTTTCTTTATCTATTACTGATGATGATCCCAGAACTGTTAGGGAAGTAGTGAATCCAGAGGATAGTAAACTTTGGAAGAAGTCCATGGTTGAAGAGATGGATGCCTTGGATAAGAATGAGGAATCAAATCTAGTTGAGTTTCCAAATTGAAGAAAGACCATTGGCAACAAATGGGTGTTTAATAAGTTGAATGCAAAAGGAAAAGTGGAGAAATACAAAGCTCGGTTAGTAGCAAAAGGTTATTCTCGGGTAGAAGGAATTGACTTTGGTGAAATTTTTTCTCCTGTTTCCAAGTTAACTTCTATTAGATTTTTTTATATGTTGTTGTTGCTTTTGATTTTGAAGTAGAACATATGGATGTGAAGACAACATTCCTACATGAGGATCTAGAAGAAGAAATATACATGATGCATCCAATAAAATTTGCAGTAAAGGGAAATAAAGAGTTGGTTTGTAAGCTAAATAAGTCACTATATGGTTTGAAGCAATAACCTAGGATGTGGTACCAAAAGTTTGACACATACATCCTTGGATTGGGATTTGTGAGAATCAAGGATGATCACTGTGTATATTCCAAGCAGGTTGGTAATCACTTCATTTATGTAGTGTTGTATGTCGATGACATGTTGTTGGTAGGAAGTACAATGGATGTTATCAAGGAGGTGAAATCATAGTTATCTTCCAAATTTGACCTGAAGGATATCGATGTTGCTAACTTCATTCTAGGAATGGAGATTAAAAGAGATCATGCAAACATGAAACTTTGGTTGAATCAAAGAAAATTTATTGAGACAATATTATAGAGGTTTAATATGCAGGAAATTAAACCGGTTAAGGTTATTATTCTTGTAAGTATAAAGTTATATGTAGATCAGTGTCCCAAGAAAAAGGAAAAGGAAGAGGACATGTCCCATGTTCCATATGCTAATGTAGTTGACAGATTGATGTATGCAATGGTCTGTACTAGACCAGATATTGCATATGCAGTGAAAGTTTTGAGTAGGTATATGTCAAAACCAGGGAAGGAGCATTGGACAACAGTAAAGAGGGTTTTTGGGTATTTGTGTGGCACTCTAGTTATGGATTGTGCTACCAAGGAAGACCAGGATTGGATAGAGTATTAGACATACATGGGTTTGTTGATGCAGACTGGGGTGGAGATTTAGATCCCAAAATATCTACGAGTATGTGTTTAACCTATTTGGAGGAGTAATCAGCGGAATGAGAAAATGGCAGGTTGTAGTGGCACTCTCAACCATAGAATTTGAATACATGGAAGCCACACATGCAAGCAAGGAAGCGGTATGGTTACAAAGATTGTGTTCAGGTATTGGGTTGGTACAATAAGCAGTCAAATTAGATTGTTACAGTCATAGTGCAAGCTTCCTGGCAAAGAACCCATCTTATCATTCAAATACAAAACATATTGATGTCAAATATCACTTTGTAAGAAACATGATTGAAGACAAAGTGTTGTTGGAGAAGGTTGACACTTTGAATAATGTTGCAGATTCATTGACAAAGTTTGTGAGCACCGAAAAGTTCTCATGGTCAGGGATGATTTTAAGGATGGAAATTTATTTTAAATTGTAGAAACCTTGGGGAATCTTACTAATCCTTCATATGCCAACTATAAAATGTTTGGCAATATTTTTGTAAAAATATTCAAATTTATAAGGATTTTATATAGTTTGTATAAATTTTTGGCGATTTTTAAGGTAGAATAATTTTATCCTATAGAATTTGAGGGAATCATTTTTAGAAAGGAGGATTTTTTTTTGGGAAAAAGCATGGAAAATTAGCCCATGAGCGAAATTTAGCCTCTAAAATTATCCATGCTCCTGGTGTAGAGAAACAATGGGCATTACTGCCCTGGATTGTTGACTACGTAATCCCGTGACCCCCTTGTATGCGAAGAAAAAAAGTGGGAGAATGTTGGATACGTATTATATTTTGTGCATGTGTGTGGGAGGGGTGCGTCAAATTTAACGACTGCATCTCGATTTTTGTTATTTTAGTGTTTTTCGTTATTTTGGTGGTTTTATAAATTAATCTCGAATTAAGGGATTAGGGTTTGGGTAGATGCGGGATATCTAAAATATTGTATATATTGTATTGTGAATGGTAAAATTAATACAATGAATAGTTGAGAGGTGTGACACCAAGGAAGGCTAGTTTTCTCATGGTTAAGGGTTTCCAGCATAAATCTTTGTGTATTATGTGTATGAGCCATTAATTAATTTATGTTTTGCATAATAATTTGTATGTGTTGCTTTACTTCAAAGGTTTTGTAAAGACCGGATTTGAATTAACGTTTAAATTTCTACCAAATTACTGTAATTTCTATAAGCTTTACAAAGAAGTAAACTTTTCAAAATTTTCAAATTATCTCAACACTTACGCTAACACTTACGCAAGTAGAATTTGGCAATAAGTAATAAATCTAAGTAAACAATCCATGAATTTGAATTTACATACCTCACTCTGATGCTATCCGCAGCTAGCTCCCTTCGCTTGCTTCCTTAGGACACCACCCCAAAACCAACCTCCCTGCCGACTAGTAGCGCCTAGCACTAGGATATCAATGGATATCCTAGCCCTCCAAGCCCAAAACCTCCTCAGCCCCCCCGGTGCACTGTAAATTCACTCTGTCCAATACTCCAAGTTCTCCCCCAAAATCTTTTCTTCCCCCTCGTAAAATGAATAATCCCCTCTCGACTCCTTTCTCCCCCCCCCCTTATTCCTCCTTCACCGCCCCCCTACATTAACTCCCACCTAACTCTTTATTACACCTTATCCATTCATTAATCC
>JZKD02S2337298.1:0-14043 GCA_000966675.3 Picea glauca
ACCCATGGGTATAGAAATCATTGGACTATTCATTACATATTCCCCCATAGTAAGATTGATCTTATTGCATTTTCCTAAGAAATTGATAGTTCCTCCATCTGCAATCATTACTTGATAGAACCTTCATTCTATAATAAAGGTGATGACGTGATTGACAATATTGACGACTTTATACATGTTGGGAGACATAAATGGGATGTTATTTTTTTTAGTCTTAACGGAGATCTCATTTATGACATTGAAGTTCATTTTCAATTGTTGTCTTTAGAACAACCATGTGTGATTTCCAATGATTCAGATGTGTGGAAACATGAAGATGACATGATTACAAATTTATTTTGATCACCCAGGGATGATTTATTGCAACATTATCATGATGATCTGTGGTCATATCCTAGACAGTTTGATACATATTCTTTTCATCACTTGGATTTATTCTATGAATAATAATTTCTACCATTGTTGTGCTCTAACTTTGGTGAAGCCTCGATTTGCCCAGAGAATGATTTTTATGATGAGAGTTTCTAGCCTTTTCCTTTTTCATATTGTTAGTCTAATAAATATACGGCTAGGATTTATCCTCTAGATAGTGATGTACCTATGGAGAAAAGTTTTTTTCAAACTATGGTTTGTTGCAAGGGTTTTCAGTTTCAAACGCGAGGCCAACAAGCCTTTAATTGGGAGCAAATTTTTTCCTCTATGATTGTCTGATCCCTTGTCCAATGCTCTATTCTTCCATGAACAACCTTAGGGTCTTCCTTAGGTTCCTTCTCTATCTTCTAGTGATGGACTTGTAGCTGATGATGAGGGTCTTCTTTTGTCTTATGATTTTATCTTTTTCCTAGGATGGATAGGGAAGGATTATGGTGGTGCTTCTTCGCATGACTTTATCCCTCCCTCCCATCCCCGTGAATTGGATTTTATGATTGGTTATGGTATGGTGTCTGTCCCAAATCATGGTCTCTTGGTGCTTGACTTGTAATTGTTTTGGTTTATCATTAAGCACAAGGGTAGATATTTTGATACAATGTTGGGATGGTTTCATTGGTCGTGTGATTATACCTAACATTTTGGTGTAGTATAGATTAGTGTAGGGTAGGTAGGTCATTTGTGTTGGGTAGGTGTTATATTCTTTGCATGTGTGTGAGGGGTGCATAAGATTTGATGATTGTGTTTGGTGATCCCTCCCCCCTTAGCTCTTGGTATCGTGTGCGCCAGGTGCTTTCCTAGGGGAATTAACTTCTGGAGGGTCTATCTCTATGATCTAGTTCTGACCTATTGGTAGGAAAGTGTCGGATGGATCAAGACGAATCCTTTTTGGAGGCAGGGGAGAATTATTTCTAACCTCTTTCTCATGTGTAAGGCCTCGATATTTGAGGCGGTTGATGATCCACTTTGGGTAATCAAATCTTGGTGAAAATATACTCACCTTCCTAAAGTTGAACTACATTCACCAATCATACCACTACAAAGCCCTAAAAGACATGATAAGCAAAACCAACTTTGTTGAGATTCTGAATCAAGTGGTTTAGGTATTGGGACTAGAATAAAAAAAAAAGTGGGCTCGGGCCCTTCTGGACGAAGGCATGGGTTGATTAAGTCTTGTGGGCCAATGCACAAAGGTATGAGAAGTAGTTATCTTGATCTCCAAAGATCAGGCTTATTTGGTGCAAGTGTCCTCGCTTCGCGAGGCACCCTCCGGCAGTACTGAAATGTGTGATGCAAAATATTCCCTAGGTATTATGACAAACACCCGCAGTCACCTTTTGATATACCTAGGAGAAGAAACTATGGTTATCAGATCACAATCGGTGCCCAAGGGGTACAATCAAAAGTCAGGATCGAATGTGTGGCCATGGTAGAAAATCTCGAAGCCTCGAAAGCACTGCCTCTAATGAAGGTATGGGTACAATCGAAACCCCCAATACATAATCTCTCTTCTACGCTCGGTCCATCTCTGGAGGGGAATCACCTTGTATATTCCTTACATGACCTCGTGTTTAACTCTTGTGTTAGAGGAGCTTCCAGACTAAACCTATATGAAAAATGGATTCTTCACTCCCTATCTCAGACACCTATGTTGGTTTAGTGGCCTTGGAGAAATTTACTCTCCAACCTACACCAAGGCCCTAGCCTAAAATTGTTTGTTCACCCTATAAAAATGAAAGTTTATGGATTTTAGTTAAGCGTTCATTTTAATGGGTTTTTCTTTACTAGGAAAGGGTGCAGATGCAACTTTGGTGATGTTTCGACTGACTCCAAAAGTAATGCAAAATAAGAACACAATGTTGTTTCTTCAAATGAAAAATGGATGCAACAATTATTAAAAAGAAAACTCTCTTTCTTTTTAATGAAAGCAAAACATTTTGAATGAAATATTTGAGACACCCTTAAATGCAAACTACAATTTTCATTTTAGAAACCCAATACAAAAAAGAATGCAAAACTTGTACAACTAGATTATTTTATTTTTCCAATAAAAGAATACCACAACCAAAGTGCTATGGAAATGAAACTATTTGAATGTTAAATAAATAACTCTTTTCTTGTAATGATGAGAGGCAAGGGTTCAAGAAAGGATATGTAAGCAAACACACGTATTTTGTTTCTTTTTCATTTTTTCAAAAGAAATGAAAAGCAAATAAATGCATTTTTTTTTCTTTTTCAAACAAAGGAAAGTAGGTATAACAAGAGAAGCAACCAACCTAAAGCCACTCAACGTTCAATGAAACTAGAAACACCGCTAGATAAACAAGACTGGAGCTTCAAACACCTAAGAACCTTATAATCGAAAATGACAATCACAAATATTTTTTTTTTCATTTTTTTGTATAATAATTTTTTTTAGAACAGAGCAAAGTCAGAAAGGGACTTAGGACACTCAAGGGAACTAACCAAACCAAACTTCAAACCCATAAGTAGAAGATAATTTAAAAAAAAACTCTACTCTAACACAGGTCTTCGACTGTGTGCAATGCAACTCACAGACATCTGTGGGATGTAGAAGAGAAATCGACGAATGTACGCGATCTATAGAGAATCAACACAGGGATGGATTGGAAATTTCAGAAAAATAAAAAGCCACTCCAAAGAAGAGGGCCTCTAGAACTTGAAAACAACTCCTAAGAATGTAAGGCTCTATGAAAAACTGAAAATACATAAAACATAACAAGGAGTGAAACAAGCAAGGGATCCTAAACAAATTGACTCAAACTAAGAGAATTCCCCAGTATGGTCACCATTTATGTTGATGAGATATTTCCCCCATGACTTTGGGTCATGTGATAGTAGATTGAGACCGGAATGAGAAGTCTAAAATCTTCCCTCACAAACAAATGTGCAAATTGAAAAATAACTACTTTTCTCTAGGAGAGAGTAGGGAAAGAAAGAAGGAGAAAGTGTGCACCTTAAACCCTTCACTCGATGTCGATCCCTGCTCCTCCTTTTCAAAATGCTCCTAACCTTTGCTAGAACAACCCTGCAAAATGAAATCAAGAAAAATGTTGCAATGAGGTAGTTACGTAATCGAGTAGCATATATATCATGTGTTATATCCAAAGAAAGTATGAAAAACAATAACATACAATATTTCAATGAACACCGAATTGGAGGGAAAGAGAACTCCTAGTAACACCGAATATCAAAGTTAGTTACACCCTGACTCACTTCTAGAACCACTTCAGAGCCAACTGCCCGGGTTCCTCCACAGATCCTTTAAGCATCTACTTAGCAATGAAGCTCTTCCTTAGATAGCCAAACAAGGATAAGGGGACACCTTGTGACCATATAAGAAGGAAGAAACATGAAAAACAAAGTTTCTAGGTTGGGGGATGATACTCAAAGGATAAAAGGAATAGGGAAGTTTGCTAGATTTCAACAACATAAACTTGCACCAAAAGACGTGTCCTTATTCTGTCCCCCAATGGTGTTTTTATATCTTCCCCAAGGAGTTAGGGAAGTTGGAATCCATTTTGTATGGGCATGGGGACATTGGGAAACGATCCCAACCGAAAAACCCGCTCAAAAAATAGGAATTATTTTACTTTTGATTTTTTTAGGGCATCCGCGGGTTTTACACTGACAAGTCGTGAATTCTCTTTGCATCAAAGAAGACCACAAATATGTGCAAAAGACATGTTTTTTTATATGATTTGAATGAGTAAAGTTGGGAATCTGTCTAGCAAGAAAGGGAAAGGGTTAGGCCATGGCTCAAATACCTAGGTGTAGCATTTTGTGCTATAACATGGGGTTGGGGGGGCAGATTGCTCCCCCCTAGTTAAGCGAAGCGTTTGGCTTCGGGAAGAGCCTTGAAAATTGTTTTTTTGGGCAGTTTTTTCTATTTTGGCATTTTTTGCTATTTTTAGAGGTTTTCTAAATTAATCTCAGATTAATGGATTAAGGTTTTGATAGCTACGGAATACCTAAAATATTGTGTATATATTTTATTATGAATGGTGAAATTAACACAATCAATAGTTGAGAGGTGCAACACCAAGGAAGGTAGTTTTCTCTCGATTAAGGGTTTCCAGTGTAAATCTTTGTGTACTATGTGTATGAGGCATTGATTAATTTTTGTTTTGCTTAATAATCTATATGCATTTCTTTACTTCATAGGTTTAAAACTTACATGTGGTATCATAGCACGTTTTTGGCTTCAGGGGGACGCCTTTGTTGCTAAGGGTTTGGATCGATCTTGATAGATCAAGTTTATCTCGAGTCTGTGATAAACTTGGGTTTAGTGGGAAATTTGCAGTGGTGATTTGTGCATTGAAAGATAATGGCAAGCAGTTCTAGAATTGATATTGATAAGTTCAATGGTAAAAACTTTGAGTTATGGAAGCTCAATATGGACTACCTTCTTGTATACAAAGAATAATTAATAGTTGTTGATCCTGGTACACAACCTATTGGTTCACAAACTACTAGTACACAAACTACTAGTATGTCAAAAGAATATTGGGAGAAGCTAGATAGAAGGAGTATGATTCAACTCTACCTGGTTGATTCGGTGTTATTGAATGTGTTGGAAGAATATATAGACAAGGAACTATGGGAAAATTTGGGGAATTTGTATCAGTCAAAGTCCCTGGTAAACAAGTTGTTTCTTCAAAAGAAATTGTATCACATTAGAATGGAAGATGGAGATTCTATGACAAAGCATCTAAATGCCTTCAATACTTTGGTAAGTCAACTTGGATCTATTAATATCACGCTTGCATAAGAAGATAAATGTATTACTTTGTTATGTTCTTTGTTAGACTCTTGGGATAATCTGGTTGTAGTAATCGACAGTACCACACAATTTGCATTGAAGTATGAGGATGTAGTTTCATCCTTGTTATCAGAAGAGATGAGGTGGAAAATCATGGATCGTCATAGCACATATTATTTATTTTTAAGAGATCATCCCCAATATAGGAACACAAATAAGTCCTTGGGAGGGAGATCTAAATCTAAAGTTAGATCTAAATCCCCAAAAAGATCTTTGAGGAAATGTGGTAAAGTTGGGCAATATAATAAAGATTGTAGGTCTAAGAAAGTTGATAAAGCAAAGGGATCTGATGATGCCTCTTCCACAGAGGAAAAAACCTCCACAGAAGAAGGAGGTGATGTTTACCTGGAATCTACAGGTACACATGCAACTTGTGATGTATGGTTGATCAAATTAGGTGCATCATTTCATATGACTCCTCACAGGGAGTGGTTCGGTGAATATGAAAAGTATGATGGTGGTGATGTCTTCCTAGGAGATGACTCCACAACTAAAATCATGGGATGTGGAAGGGTTAAGTTGTTGCTAAAACATGGAAGGATTAAAACTCTCCCCGAAGTTCCACACATTCCATATCTAGCCAGGAGCCTAATATCTGTACGTAAGTTGGATGATGCAGGTGTGGATACTTTATTGGGAAAGGGAACTTGCAAGATGGACAGAGGAGAAATGGTGTTGATGAGGGGAGTTTGATGTGGAACTCTGTACAAGTTGTTGGGAATCACTTATACTAGTGGGTGTAACAATTTTGTTTTCCCTGAGCAGAGAAATAAAGAAGACAAGATCCATATTGTCCCTGGAAAGATTACCATGTTATGGCATCAAAGGATGGTACATATTGGAGAAAAGGGTTTTTAAACACTACACGGTAAAGGTATATTTCAAGGTATGTCTAATTGCACCCTCAATTTTGATTTCTATGAACATTTCATTTATGGTAAATATAATCGAGTAAGAAACCCATCTGATGCTACAAGAGTAAAGGGGATTTTAGAGTTGATACACAATGATGTGTTTGGACATATACCTATTCCATCACTAGGTAAATCTATGTATTATCTTTCATTCATAGATGATTTCTCAAGGAATACATGGATTTATTTTCTTAGGAAGAAATCTGAGGTATTTGAAAATTTTAAAGAGTTTAAGGCTCTGGTAGAAAAGCCTTAAACTATTTAAATCTGAGGTAGAAATCTGAGTTTTGATTTCTATGAACGTTGCATATATGGTAAACATAATCGAGTAAGAAACCCATTTGATGCTACAAGAGTAAAGGGGATTTTAGAGTTGATACACAATGATGTGTTTGGACATATACCTATTCCATCACTAGGTAAATCTATGTATTATCTTTCATTCATAGATTATTTCTCAAGGAATACATGGATTTATTTTCTTAGGAAGAAATCTGAGGTATTTGAAAATTTTAAAGAGTTTAAGGCTCTGGTAGAAAATCAGATAGAGAAGAAAATAAAGGTGTTGACGACAGATAATGGTGGAGAATTTTGTGGGAATGAATTCAAAGAGTTCTATAAGAAGTGCAGTATAGCAAGGGAGAATACTACTCCATACACACCTCAACGGAATAGGGTTGCAGAAAGGATGAATAGGATGTTGATGGAAAAAGAAAGGAGCATGCTTATTGGTGCCAAGATAGGACAAGAATTCTAGGTAGAGGCAGTGGGTATTGCATGTTACCTGGTAAATAGATCACCCTCATCAGCGTTGGTGGGAAAAACTATGCATGAAATATGGACTAGTAAGAAATCCTCTCTTGAACATCTCAGAGTGTTTGGTTGTGATACTTATGTACATGTTCCAAAGGAAAATAGGAGTAAGTTGGATAATCAAGCCAAAAAGTGTATCTTTATTGGTTATAAATATGGTATGAAAGGTTATAATCTTTGGAACCTAGAAAATAAGAATATTTTTTACAGCCGGGATGTTGTTTTTAGAGAGGTTAAAGATATTTCCAAACAATAATTCCTACCAAGGCAAGAAGAACCTAAGAAAATAGAGTTTGAGCTGGATGATGCAAAATCTGAATCAACGAAAGAAGATGAATCTGAAGAAGAAAAACCTCATACTCTGGTATTAAGGAGATCAATGAGAGAAAGAAGGCAACCAGAAAGGTATCGTCCACCTGATTTTCGTGCTAATTTTTCTTTATCTATTAATGATGATGATCCTAGAATTTTCAGGGAAGCAGTGAATTCATAGGATAGTAAACTCTAGAAAAAGGCCATGGTTGAAGACATGGATGCCTTGGAAAAGAACGAGGCATGGGATCTAGTTTATTTTTCAACTAGAAGAAAGGACATTGACAACAAATGGGTGTTTAAGAAGAAGTTGAATGCAAAAGGAAAAGTAGAGAAATACAAAGCTTGGTTAGTAGCAAAAGGTTATTCCAGGTAGAGGGAATTGACTTTGATAAAATTGTTTCTCTTGTTGCCAAGTATAACTTCTATTATATTTATTTTATTTGTTGTTATTGCTTTTTATTTTGAAGTAGAATAGATGCGATGTGAAGAGAACATTCCTATATGGGGATATAGAAGAGAAATACACATGAAGCAGCTAGAAGACTTTGTAGTGAAGGGAAAGAAATAACTAGCTTGTAGGCTAAAGAAGTCACTATATGGTATGAAGTAAAAACCTAGGATGTGGTACCATAAGTTTGACACATACATCCTTGGAATGGGATTTGTGAGAAGCAGGGTTGATCACTATGTATATTCCAAGCAGGTTGGTAATCAAATCATTTATGTAGTGTTGTATGTCAATGACATGTCATCGGTAGAAAATAACATGGATGTTATCAAGGAGGTGAAATCATGGCTATCCTCCAAATTTGACATGAAGGATATCGATGCTACTAACTTTATTATGTGAATGGAGATTAAAAGAGATCGTACAAACCTAAAACTCTAGTTGAATTAGAGAAAATATGTTGAGATGATATTGCAGAGGTTTAATATGTAGGAAAGTAAACCAATCAAGGTTCTTATTCTTATAGGTGTAAAGTTATATGAAGATCAGTGTCCCAAGACACAGGAAGAGGAAGAGGACATGTCTCATGTTCCATATGTTAGTGTGGTTGGCAGTTTGATGTATGCAATGGTTTGTACTAGACCGGACATTACACATGCAATGGGAGTTTTGAGCAGGTATATATCAAAACCAGAGAAGGAGCATTGGATAGTAGTAAATATGGTTTTCAGGTATTAGCATGGCACTTCTAGCTATGGATTGTGCTACCAAGGAAGACCAGAATTGGAAAAAATGTTGGACATACATGGGTTTGTTGATGTAGACTGGGTTGGAGATCTGGATCACAAAATATCTACAAGTGGGTATGTGTTTAACCTCTTTGGAGGAACAATCAGTTGGATGAGAAAAATACAAGTTGTAGTGGCACTCTCAACTACAGAAGTTGAATACATGGCAGCCACTGATGCATGCAAGGAAGTAGTATGGTTACATAGATTGTATTCAAGTATTGGGTTGGTACACCAAGCAGTAAGGTTAGATTGCGATAGTCAGAGTGAAATATTCCTGGCAAATAACCCAACTTATCATTCAAAGACAAAGCATATTGATGTTTAGTAGCACTTTATGAGAGACATGGTTGAATAAAATAAGGTGTTGTTGGAGAATGTTGCAGATTCATTGACAAAGTCAGTGAGCACGGAGAANAGTTGATACACAATGATGTGTTTGGACATATACCTATTCCATCACTAGGTAAATCTATGTATTATCTTTCATTCATAGATGATTTCTCAAGGAATACATGGATTTATTTTCTTAGAAAGAAATCTGAGGTATTTGAAAATTTTAAAGAGTTTAAGGCTCTGGTAGAAAATCAGATAGAGAAGAAAATAAAGGTGTTGACGACAGATAATGGTGGAGAATTTTTTGGGAATGAATTCAAAGAGTTCTATAAGAAGTGCAGTATAGAAAGGGAGAAGACTACTCCATACACACCTCAACGGAATAGGGTTGCAGAAAGGATGAATAGGATGTTGATGGAAAAAGAAAGGAGCATGCTTAGTGGTGCCAAGATAGGACAAGAATTCTAGGTAGAGGCAGTGGGTATTGCATGTTACCTGGTAAATAGATCACCCTCATCAGCGTTGGTGGGAAAAACTCCGCATGAAATATGGACTAGTAAGAAATCCTCTCTTGAACATCTCAGAGTGTTTGGTTGTGATACTTATGTACATGTTCCAAAGGAAAATAGGAGTAAGTTGGATAATCAAGCCGAAAAGTGTATCTTTATTGGTTATAAAGATGGTATGAAAGGTTATAATCTTTGGAACCTAGAAACTAAGAATATTTTTTACAGCCGGGATGTTGTTTTTAGAGAGGTTAAACATATTTCCAAACAATAATTCCTACCAAGGAAAGAAAAACCTAAGAAAATAGAGTTTGAGCTAGATGATGCAAAATCTGAATCAACGAAAGAAGATGAATCTGAAGAAGAAAAACCTCATACTCTGTTATTAAGGAGATCAATGAGAGAAAGAAGGCAACCAGAAAGGTATCGTCCACCTAATTTTCGTGCTAATTTTTCTTTATCTATTAATGATGATGATCCTAGAATTGTCAGGGAAGCAGTGAATTCATAGGATAGTAAACTCTAGAAAAATGCCATGGTTGAAGACATGGATGCCTTGGAAAAGAACGAGGCATGGGATCTAGTTGATTTTTCAACTAGAAGAAAGGACATTGACAACAAATGGGTGTTTAAGAAGAAGTTGAATGCAAAAGGAAAAGTAGAGAAATACAAAGCTTGGTTAGTAGCAAAAGGTTATTCCAGGTAGAGGGAATTGACTTTGATAAAATTGTTTCTCTTGTTGCCAAGTATAACTTCTATTATATTTATTTTATTTGTTGTTATTGCTTTTTATTTTGAAGTAGAATAGATGCGATGTGAAGAGAACATTCCTATATGGGGATATAGAAGAGAAATACACATGAAGCAGCTAGAAGACTTTGTAGTGAAGGGAAAGAAATAACTAGCTTGTAGGCTAAAGAAGTCACTATATGGTATGAAGTAAAAACCTAGGATGTGGTACCATAAGTTTGACACATACATCCTTGGAATGGGATTTGTGAGAAGCAGGGTTGATCACTATGTATATTCCAAGCAGGTTGGTAATCAAATCATTTATGTAGTGTTGTATGTCAATGACATGTCATCGGTAGAAAATAACATGGATGTTATCAAGGAGGTGAAATCATGGCTATCCTCCAAATTTGACATGAAGGATATCGATGCTACTAACTTTATTATGTGAATGGAGATTAAAAGAGATCGTACAAACCTAAAACTCTAGTTGAATTAGAGAAAATATGTTGAGATGATATTGCAGAGGTTTAATATGTAGGAAAGTAAACCAATCAAGGTTCTTATTCTTATAGGTGTAAAGTTATATGAAGATCAGTGTCCCAAGACACAGGAAGAGGAAGAGGACATGTCTCATGTTCCATATGTTAGTGTGGTTGGCAGTTTGATGTATGCAATGGTTTGTACTAGACCGGACATTACACATGCAATGGGAGTTTTGAGCAGGTATATATCAAAACCAGAGAAGGAGCATTGGATAGTAGTAAATATGGTTTTCAGGTATTAGCATGGCACTTCTAGCTATGGATTGTGCTACCAAGGAAGACCAGAATTGGAAAAAATGTTGGACATACATGGGTTTGTTGATGTAGACTGGGTTGGAGATCTGGATCACAAAATATCTACAAGTGGGTATGTGTTTAACCTCTTTGGAGGAACAATCAGTTGGATGAGAAAAATACAAGTTGTAGTGGCACTCTCAACTACAGAAGTTGAATACATGGCAGCCACTGATGCATGCAAGGAAGTAGTATGGTTACATAGATTGTATTCAAGTATTGGGTTGGTACACCAAGCAGTAAGGTTAGATTGCGATAGTCAGAGTGAAATATTCCTGGCAAATAACCCAACTTATCATTCAAAGACAAAGCATATTGATGTTTAGTAGCACTTTATGAGAGACATGGTTGAATAAAATAAGGTGTTGTTGGAGAATGTTGCAGATTCATTGACAAAGTCAGTGAGCACGGAGAATTTCTCCTAATGTAGAGAAACAATGGACATTTCTTCCCTGCCTTGTTGACTATGTAATAATGTGACCCCCTATATGAACATAAAACAATAAGTGGGAGAATGTTGGGTAGGTTGTATATTCTTTGCATGTGTGTGGGGGGGCGTGCGTCATATTTGACAATTGCATCTGACGAACCCTCCCCCCTTAGCTCCTAGTGTTGTGTGCACCATGCGATTTCCTATGGGAGTCCCTTGGGGGAGAAGGGGGTGGGGGAGCGATTTCTCCCTTTCTGGTTACCGCCCAAAGCCAATGGGGTTCGAGGCAGCACCCCAAAAAAATTTTGGGGGGCGATTTTTGTTATATTATCATTTTTTGTTATTTTTAACGGTTTTCTAAATTAATACTGGATTATGGGATTAGGGTTTTGGTAGTTGCATAATACCTAAAATGTTGTGTATATATTGTATTTTGAATCGTGAAATTAATACAATGAAGAGTTGAGAGGTGCGACACCAAGAAAGACTAGTTTTATCCTGGTTAAGGGTTTCCAACATAAATCTCTGTGCACTATGTGTATGAGCCATTGATTAATTTCTATTTTTCTTAATAAACATTGCTTTACTTAAAATGTACAATTTTGCATCATGCATTTGCATTTGTGTATATCTTTGCACAAATGCAAATGCAAAGATATACACAAATGCATGCATTATCATATAATGCATATATGTTAGGAAATTACACTTGATCATTGTATATTATTTCTTTGTCAATTGTTGTTTTAGTGAAAAATTTTCTTTCAACATGATTTTGGATTTATCATTGACCCCATTGGTCGATACTTCTTAAGGATGTTGTTGTTTGAAGTGGGAGTAGGATTTTAGGTCTTGGACAACCAAAAATGTTGAGATTCTCATGCACTCTACAATGAACACATGTCCCCATGTTGAAGCTAGATGTTAACCCCCCCCATGCCTAGGGGTAACTAGAGGAGATCATGTCTCATGGTCCATAATGGAGACAATAATCTCGACCATGATGATGATCAGCATGTTCGCAGGTGGCAGCCCAACAACCCCCTCTATTTGCCTCTACATCTATAGATCAACCAAGGCTCATCGCATGCAAACAACCCAGTGTATGGGAGATGGTAAGCCAACGTCACCATAAGGTATGTTAGTCATTTCATGTAGATTTTTGTGCTTAATTTGTTGGGCATGTGGATGAGGATCTTTGGTTGAAGTTGGATAATGGATCACTGGCTTGGGAAATCGTGTTTGTTGTCTTCTTTCACCTTGGTGGTCATATTTTGTGCCCTAGTATTGTGTTGTCACCGCCCATGGAAAAGGGGTACTATTGGGGTCCCTCACAAGGGTAACATTCTGTTCCCCACCATACTTAGCACTTTCAATCCTGGAGCCCCTTGTAATGCACTAAATGTTGATAATGGTTCATGGTTCATTCTCTCATGAGAAGAAGGGGCTGAAGGCCCAAAGGTTGATGCAACTGCTACATGCATATGCTATGTATAAATGATAAAGGACACCATAAAATCCACGGGACAACTTGAGCTCTGCCCCCTCTAATGGTAATCACCCCTTGTCCTCATGCGAATGAATGCACAATCATAAAAAGACTATATCTCGGAAAGAAAATGAAGGAATAAAGCTTGAAACCTATAAAGGAGACTTGCAAATAATAATTGGATATCAAAAGGAAATTAAGGGGTTTGAAATGAAAAAAGTACAAAGGGAAGGGTATATCAAGCCGCGAGCGCTCCCTCTATAAAGGTGCTCAAAGAAATGGATTTAATGACACCATAATCCATGAAGTAATCTCTAATTCATACCATTATCATACTTACTCTTGAAGGTTTTCTTTCTTTCTTGTCTCCCACATGACCTATCCCTCTACTTGGGTATTTTATTTCATGTCTAGGTTGACACACCTAATAGGGTTGGATGAAGGACCTCCCATATCCAAACTTTCCAACTCACATGAGGTTCTAGGCAAGTGTGACACTTGAAGGGGATACTAAGGTGAATTGTTTACATTTCTTATGTCTTAAGTGGCAACTTACTTTGCATTATTTAAGGACTAATATCTCTTATGAACATTTGGTTACCTTTTCTTATACTCTTCTTTGTTTTGGATGTCCTTGGCATGGATTTTTGAGGGACATCCTAGGTTTTCACCCATGACATTGTGCCTTTATTGTAGGAATTTGACACATGTGATGCAGAGAAGCAAGTCATCCAATGACTTTCCACCTTCTGACATGAGATCTCATTTCCTTGGAACCTTGGACAATGGGCAGATGGGCTTGGTTTGAGCATATTTGGACATGTTGGTACACAGATGGGCTGAAGGCCCACATGTTGGGCATAGTAGCATGGGGCTTATTATTCACTAGATCAGGGATATTGTAGTAACAAACAGTCAAACACCATGCAAAGATGAGATGCAACTCCCTTCATCCTGGATGCAATGCCCTAAACCCTTGACGTCACCCTCTATTTGATCATGATGCCATCTTCTAGGGTTTGCTGGGTTCTTGGGGTACTAGTGATGATTTGGCATGACCATGGTGAGGAGACACATTTGACCCTAGACATTTGATCTTTTACCCAAACATGCTTGCACCCTAGATACCCTTTTCTTTAAAGTCTAAAGCCTAAGGCCCAA
>JZKD02S2337298.1:18194-28629 GCA_000966675.3 Picea glauca
ATATTGAACATAACCACAACAACAAATATGACATAAATTATATATTCCCAAAAGCTAGAAATTTGCAAACCATAAATAATACTACACATTAATAGAGATCAAAGTCCACCGAGAATACAATAATAAGCCCATCTGTTAGATAAAATCAGGCATATCAGGTAAAAGAAGAAATCCTTAATGTATAAGGAATTATTGGCAAAATCCTTAATGTATAAGCAATTATTGGCACATGGCACTTACAACTCTCGACTCTCAACAAATTTCCTACACACCTGCACTAACCATAGTAAAGAGATCAACAAATGCACCGAAATAGATGACTGACAAATACACCAAAAAAATTACACATTATTCCTATATGTTGCTAGAGATGACACAATTGTTCCATACTATAAAAGGGTGGGGTCACTGAAACCATTACAGAGAAACAACTGGTGTGTAATCAAACATCAAAAGATGAAACAGATGAGAAAGGGCCATAGATGTGGAACAAACATCGCGAGAAGTATATGAGTATTAACTGTACTCCTATCGTTTGAATCTCAGAGAAGAATAGCCTACAATATTTGCATGTATTCAACAAATGAATGTAATGCTCAAAAAAACAATCATAACTGGGCTCCAAATCATGTTTCTTTTTAGAGATTGAATCAAAACCCAATCAACCATCCAACAATTAATGCAAAAGGCATGCATATGTGTGGCAAGCCATGGCTCCTTGGCGTCCTCCTCATCTTTTTCTTCTTTAAGTTTTCTTTCGTTTATCTTGATGCCCTATGGCTGTGGAGGCTACACCCTCCGAATCTCTAAAACGGACCCAAATCTCTGACATTTACCGACATTTACCACGTTGGTAAATGTGTCACAGGGGTTTCGAGGTTTCTGCATTCGAGGAGAAGCAGCATAGGGAAGGGATGTAGGGAATCCATGTGGATGTCATGTAGGGTATTTGCACTCGAGGAAAAAACTTCACACGGATTTTATGTGCGTTGTAAAGGTCTTGAGGATTTCCGCAAGGCACTCGAGGTGGAGGGAAAAAATTGCCAATAATTCCATGAGGCTTTTTATATTAGGCTCATTACCAATCCCCACCTCCCTTGCGCTTTGCTCCCTTAGTACTTATATAAAGAGTGAAATTCACATCTACCAAGTTCAAATGGCACAATACTAATTGGTGGGAATACCTAAATAAGTTTGGTGGGAATACCTAAATAAGTTCAGATTTAGAAGGGAAAAGTCAAAATGAGACGCTGTAATTTGCTCTAATTTGATGGTATTGACGTTGATTGTGTGCAATTTTCAATTGTATTCTATTGTGTGCAATTGTGCAATTTTCACTTGTAGACTACACTCATTCAAAAAGTTGTATTAATTGAGGCAGAAGAAGCAAAATTCAAAGCATGAGAAACCTAGTATTAACAAATCAATGGAAAGTTTGTATCACTTAAATCTAGCATGTAAAAAATGAGTTCTTCATATTGTATATTTTCTAATATTGTATACTTTAATGAGATTCAAGTAAAATCTTTCTTTTATAGGGATACAAGCAAGTCTAAATCCAATTTATGAATGTGGGATAGATAGAGATACAATAAAGTGAAATAACACAGTTACTAGTTATGTTTCTCCTCAATTATTGGTTATATGCTTTTCCTTTTGTTGTTATTAGGACAAACAGTTACTAGTGTAGTGGACCTGGTTTCCCAAGTGGCAGGTAACCATCAATGTTGTTTGTATTTTTTGTGCCATATTAATATACAGACTACTAGCTTAAAAAAAAGACTGAACTAAAAACTCAAAAAATAGTTCAATACAAAGTTACTTACTTATTTCTTCTAGAATAACACAGAAAAATCCACCCACTTAATAAATAAATGACTATCAAGCTTTTTGATGGGCTTTGCCTTCACCTGTAAAACAAAGAATCAAAATCAGATCAACAAAACCATAATTTCCTTCCCTTCTATGACAATTCTATCAAATACATAAAAAAAAATATTAATTAGCTTCAGCTTTCTTGCAAGCTTAAAGATTACAAGTTATAAATGGCTATATGTCGCACTTTTAGTTTGGATAGCCAGAATTCAATCTTTGCATTTTAATATCTTAATCTCAATAACAAATTGCAGGAAGCTTACTAATTTGTAATAGCTGGGCCATAAAAAGAAACAAAAAATAAATTTGATAAATACTGATTACAAATTATAAATGGCTATATGCCACACAAATTTGATAAATACTGATTACAAATTATAAATGGCTATATGTCACACTTTTGGTTTGGATTGTCATAATTCAATCCTTACATTTTAATATCTTAATCTCAATAAAAAAAATTGCAGGAAGCTTAATAATTTGTAATGGCCTCGTCAAGAAAGAAAACAAAAATAATAAATTTGATAAATCTTTCCAAGATAAACTCAGAGAAATTCAATAACATGATATACAATGTGTTTTATAGCAAATCAAAACCAATAAACCTATATTATATAGGTAAAAGGAGTCTAACACAAAAAATTAAAATACAAACAAAACTGAGCTAAATGGAAATGTATCTCAAACTTTAAGTTGAAACAAAATTTACACTGAAAGAAGATCAACAACATAATATAGGAAGTGTTTGACAGAAAAAAAAAACCTGGTAAGTTATATTATATATGCAAAAGGTAAATAGATATGTTCTTCCAGAAATTAAAATACATGTAAACACACCTAACTAAATGGAAATGTATTTTCAATTTTTACATGTAGTACACTGAAAGAAGCTCAACCGCATAATACACAATGTGCTTTACAGCGAATCAAAACCGGTGCAGATATATTATATATGTAAAAGCAGTTGTTATAGAAATTAATTACAGTGAAACCAAACCTAGCTAAATGAAAATGTATTTTGAATCTCCAGTATTTACATTGTAAACTAAAAGAATCTCAACACAATAATAATGTATTTTACAGCAAACCAAAACTAGTGAATATATATGCAATCACAGGAAATAAAGAAGCGAAATCAGAAAAATAGCTAGAGAAAGTAAAAGGATAGAAACCAAACCTAGCTACATGCAAATGTCTTATTTATATAAGCTAGTTGGCTATTGAAGGCAGTGCAGCAAGGAGAGCAGTAAAAACAATAAGCAAACTAACAATAACACAAGTTTACATTTGCAAGTCCCTGAGACAACTTTTGGTTTGGATTGTCAGAATTCAATCCTTGCATTTTAATATCTTAATCTCAATAAAAAAAATTGCAGGAAGCTTAATAATTTGTAGTGGATCCTTGCATTTTAATATTTTAATCTCAATAAAAAAAAATTGCAGGAAGCTTAATAATTTGTAGTGGCCTGGTCAAGAAGAAAGAAAACAAAAATAATAAATTTGATAAATCTTTCCAGGATAATCCCAAAGAAATTCAACAACATGATATACAATGTGTTTTATAGCAAATCAAAACCAATAAACCTATATTATATAGGTAAAAGGACACAAAAAATTAAAATACAAACCAAACTGAGTTAAATGGAAATGTATTCCCAAACTTTACACTGAAACAAACTTTACTGAAAAAAGCTCAACAACATAATATAGGAAGTGTTTTACAACAAATCAAAACCGGGTAAGTCATATTATATATGCAAAAGGTAAATAGAAATGTTCTTCCAGAAATTAAAATACATGTAAACACACTTAACTAAATGGAAATGCATTTTCAATTTTTACATGTAGTATACTGAAAGAAGCTCAACAACATAATATACAATGCGTTTTACAGCAAATCAAAATCGGTGCACATATATTATATATGTAAAAGCAGTTGATACAGAAATTAATTACAGTGAAACCAAACCTAACTAAATGAAAATGTATTTTGGATCTCCAATATTTACATTGTAAACTAAAAGAATCTCAACACAATAATAATGTATTTTACAGCAAACCAAAACTAGTGAGCAGACCTCTTTGAGGGGAATAAATAAAGGGCCAGGACCTTACTATGCTCGCTTGCCTAACACCGATCTGGCAAAGACAGAATGCTCACCCATCTAAACATTGATAAGGCAGGTTGGTTTTTACTCACTTATACTACCTTTGTAATGCCCCAAACTTATAACATTGGATGATCGGATAAGGGCTTCACATAGAGCTGTTGGACGGGTGGGCGTAAGACGCGAATGGGGCTACCAGGGGCTTAATTTGAGCCTAACATTGAACCAAAGCTTGAACTATGAAATAACACCGAAGACAGTCTGTACCGGACTGAAAATGGATACGGTCCGTCGAAGACCTAAAACGACAGTCCTTCTGGGTATCAGGAACTCTGCTAGGACCACTGCTTCCCTTCCATATACAAAGTTCCATGGGGTAAACTTGGTCCGTTTCTTGGGGGTAGTCTGGTATGCCCATAGGACATACAACCACCTACCTCATGTAGGACTTGTTATGCAGTTGCTCGAGCAAAGAAAAGAGAAGCCAAGCCAGGAGTAGAGGTGAATGCGGTTTCTTGAGTTTCTCTATAAGCTTCAGTAATTCCAGGTCGAGATCCTTGAATATATATATATATATGCAATCACAGGAAATAAAAAAGCGAAATCAGAAAAATAGCTAAAGAAAGTAAAAGGATAGAAACCAAACATAGCTACACAGAAATGTCTTATTTATATAAGCTCGTTGGCTATTGAAGGCATTGCAGCGAGGAGAGCAGTTAAAACAGTAAGCAAACTAACAATAACATAAGTTTACATTTGCAAGTGCCTGAGACAACTTTTGGTTTGGATTGTTAGAATTCAATCCTTGCATTTTAATATCTTGATCTTAATAAAAAAAAATTGCAGGAAGTTTAATAATTTGGAATGACTCCGTCAAGAAAGAAAACAAAAATAATAAAATTGATAAATCTTTCCAAGATAAACTCAAAGAAATTCAACAACATGATATACAATGTGTTTTATAGCAAATCAAAACCAATAAACCTATATTATATAGGTAAAAAAAACCTAATACAAAAAATTAAAATACAAATCAAACTAAGCTAAATGGAAATATATTCTCAAACTTTACACTAAAACAAACTTTATTGAAAGAAGCTCAACAACATAATATAGGAAGTGTTTGACAGCAAATCAAAACCTGGTACGTTATATTATATATGCAAAAGGTAAATAGAAATGTTCTTCCAGACATTAAAATACATGTAAACACACCTAACTAAATGGAAATGTATTTTCAATTTTTACATGTAGTATACTGAAAAAAGCTCAACAGCATAATACACAATGTGTTTTACAGCAAATCAAAACCTGTATAGATATATTATATATATGTAAAGGAAATGTATTTTCAATTTTTACATGTAGTATACTGAAAAAAGCTCAACGGCATAATACACAATGTGTTTTACAGCAAATCAAAACCTGTATAGATATATTATATATATGTAAAAGCAGTTGTTACAGAAATTAATTACAATGAAACCAAACCTAACTAAACCTAACTAAATGAAAATATATTTTGAATCTTCAGTATTTACATTGTAAACTAAAAGAATCTCAACACAATAATAATGTATTTTACAGCAAACCAAAACTAGTGAATATATATGCAATCATAGGAAATAAAGAAGCGAAATCAGAAAAATAACTAGAAAAAGTAAAAGGATAGAAACCAAACCTAGCTACACGGAAATGTCTTATTTATATAAGCTAGTTGGCTATTGAATGCAGTGTATAAGCTGGTTGGCTATTGAATGCAGTGCAGCGAGGAGAGCAGTAAAAACAGTAAGCAAACTAACAATAACACAAGTTTACATTTGCAAGTGCCGGAGACAACTATAAGCACGCTAAAAAGATAATTATAATTTGCTATACACAGAATAAACAAAACCTGATCCTAACTAACACACTCCTGGTATAAAATTTAACAAAAACATCAAAATTACACAATAACAGCATGTATGGGCTCTAAAATTCAATAGAAGCCGTGCATTTTCACAACAAATTATTTTTCCACCTTAAATTTTAAGCAGAAAGCACAAATTTACAAACAAAGAAAGCCAAAACAACGCACACAAAATAACAGCCAGCGAAGCTAAAATTTAAGAGAGATGGAGCAATTTCATGCAAAACATTTCTCTGCAAGAAAGTTGACGAAGAGAAATCGACTAGTGAGGTTAGGTTTCACAAAATAACAGCTATCGAGGCTAAAATTTAAACGAAGGAATCATATAAGCAGAGAAATGAGGTAGAAACGTTGCATTTCACAAAATAATAGTTTTCCAGGCTAATATTTAAAAGAAACGGTGCAGCTTCATGGAAAGCATCTCTGTTCCAGAAAGTTGAAGCAAAGAAATCAAGTAGAAATGCTGCATTTCACAAAACACCAGCTATCGAGACTGAATTTTAACAGAAACGACACGGTTTCATGAAAAATTCTTTCCATAAGAAATTTTTAGAGGAGAAGTATAATAGAAACGTTGAGTTTCACAAAATAACAGCATGTATCGGCTCTAAAATTCAATAGAAGCCGTGCATTTTCATAGCAAATTATTTTTCCATTATAAATTTTAAGCACAAACTACAAATTTACAAACAAAGAAAGCCAAGACAACGCACACAAAACAATAATGAAAAAAAGGCAAGCGCATCTGTGAGCACACAAAACAATAATGAAAAAAAAGGCAAGCGCATCTGTGCGCACACAAAACAATAATGAGAAAAAAGGCAAGCGCATCTGTGCAGAATTCTGAGGCAAAAAAACACCTATGGACATACTACAACGGCCAGACCGTTTGCACACATTAAACACTAACAAACATTCAAATATTCTTACATTTACGACACCATTTCTATCACTGGTCAAGCCTTCAAACGCCAACGAAACTCACGGAGCCCTCTCTCACGGAGCCCTCTCTCACGTAGAATTAGAGAGCGGCAGGAAAAATCCCTATCCCGTATGAACAGAAGGCCTTAACAGGAATCTAAACGATGAACCAACTCTTAAAAGCTCTATGGACCCCTTATTCTGGTTAGTAGAACTGGATTGCGAGGTGGCATGAGCAGTAGACTAGGGTACTTGATTGTGTGGGCTGACGGGTACTTCTTTAGGGTTTATGGAGGTGGGTGGGCCGACTCCCGAGGGAGGAGTGGCAGATGATCTGTGGTGGAGCCAAGGAAAATTATTCCGATCGGACGATGATTACATTTGAGGGAAGAATGTCATTTTCTACTTTCCTTTCTTAAATGGTAAAATTTACGGAAGAATCTCATTTTCACGGCGGTAAATTTTACATAAGATTGTCATGTTCTATAAGCTAACGACTCAGCAACAAATAGGTAGGTTTTTAAATTCCTAATTCATATGAAAAGAATGGCTAACGCAATGTGTAACTCATCATTCCATGTCACCGTTCATCCAGCAAATCGCTAGGGTTTAAAATTTAATGGCTAATCCCCATCTCAGCGGTAAATAGCTAGACATTTTATAGTTGGATGAAAAGGGGACTATACATGTAAGTACGTATTTGTGATTTAATTAATAATATTTAAGAGTGTTATTGGAATTATGTGAGGCTTTTTTCAATCTTGAATTTTATTTAATTTTGATTTTATTACATTGATAATTTATAATTATATAAATACTTATAATTGATATAAATGCATTTTTAATGTACAATTAATTAATACTTATAATTTGTTAAAGTGTGTTTGATTAATAATTAGAATTTGTTAAGTTGTATTTTGTTAACATCATAGTCGTTATATTTAAAAATCCAAGTTCATGCCGTACATATAATCCAAAACATTGGAGTTGAGTTTCGCATCGCAAGCACCATTAATAATACATTGATTGAATTTGGCATCGTTTAAGTTATCATTATAATACATAGCTCAAGTTCACACGTTTGTATATTGATTTTTAGAAGTGGTAGATTTTGAAAGGTAACTAATGGCTTTGAATTCAAATCATATTTGAACAATCATTTGTACAATTGTATGGTATGAATGTTATTTTTTCGAAATGCAATTGTATGAGTTGATTCTTATTTAAAGGGTTTTGAAATAAAATAGTGGTAAATTTCTCTATATTTATGTGACAAAGTCATTGAATTATAGTTTTGTAAGATAGTTAAAATTTAGGTTATGATGTTGTAAGACATTATTGAAGTTGTTTCACTTAAACATAAGGTAGACGTTAGGGGTTTTGAAGTATGTTGTTTCAGGGGGTGTGTATGTATTTGAAAATCTCAATTTTTTTTCAAATATAAAGCATTGGGTTAGTTTATACTTCATCAAGGCTTAGCTTGCAAAACTCGACTTCATAAAGTTGGTGTTATAAATGTTGCACTCATGCTTTGTGGTTAGGGTGACACAATTGAGCATTTCTTTTGGAGATGCTCGTATGCAGATACTTTTGGTTATGGTTTCTAGTCAAGTTTAACTATTTTTTATTGCCTCGATTTTTTGGAAATGTCTTCTCCTTGGGGATACATGGATGATTAAACATAATTAGAAACCATTATGGCACACGATTCAACTCTCGATTATTGGTTTTGTGTGAAAACACTAGTGTAAGCTACTTTTCATGACGAACCATCCCCACTTTCTTTATGGGATTCAAGAGGCTTTTTTCACATGGATTAGATTTACTTGTTAAAGCCAATTTTGGATTTTGTTTTAAAGATGTTGATTCCCTTCCCATGAAAGACGAGGCTCCTACGCTAGCGTGTTTTACTTATTTAGGACGATGTTTTCCTTTTATTTTTTTTGTTAGCTTGTTATAACTCTCTTTGATCCACAAAGTAACATTTTTTCCCTCAAAGTAATTTATAATGCATTTTTCAGAAAAATGATTGTTTCAACTAAACAATAGCATTTTTTATCCCTTCAATATGATAAGGTAAGGGAAAGTAATGATTTGTCATATTAGCCCCAAACATGATCTCTTGTCTTATTGATTTCATAGCAACCCCATCACCATATTGGGAGCTTTATTGATTCCAATGCTCGTTGATTACAAGAGTTTGCAAACATTGATCTACTCATCATGAGAGAGAATTTAATATAAAGTAAAGAGGTATGATCGTGTTACTTATCTCATAGATACTCTTGTAGCATGATACTAACTAAATGCACTTAACACAAAGCCTATCATCGAATTAGCTAATGAATGCCCCCAAAACCTTACATGAAGACAATTGACATGTGTTGGAATATGGAGTCTATAGCATATGCCCATGTCTCTATACTTAGTATCATGAAAACAAAATTGACTTGAATGTTATTGAATCGAAGGTATCAAATTATTTTTGAAAAAAATATTTAAGTAACTCTATTGGATAGGAGATCTAAAAACATTACTAATAATAACATGAACCATGCCCATCTCAAATAACAATTTTCTTGGAAAAGTCAATATGATATGATTAGGTAACCAAGGAAATTAGAGAAATGATAAACTATAGGTCTCCCTTCTAATAGGATAGGAAAAGGTTTTATTAAATCTTTATGGTTGATAACATACTAATTGACCCAATTGGTACCAAAAGTGGTGATAAGAGTGGGAATGACAATTTTCTTGGAAAAGTCAATATGATATGACTAGGTAATGAAGGAAATGATAGAAATGGTAGACTATTAGGTCTCCCCTTTAGTAAGATAGGAAAAGGTTGTGTTAAATATTTATGGTTAATAACATAGTAATTGACTTGATTAGTACCAAAAGTGGTAATAAGAGTGGGAATGTTGTCATTGGAATGGGGTGTAAAAATAGGGGTGATTCCAATTCCATGCATCATAGGGGTATAAGTTATGAAATTGAGAGAACCTAAAATGGGTGAAGACTAGATATCAATGCATCAATGACTCCTCCAAAATGACTAACACTACTACATATGGGCAGATTGTTCCACGAAAATTTTCCATGCTTCCACTAGTTTCATCATTTTTTTAAATAGGGTGGGATTTTCGTGGATATTGCCACGAAAGTTCGTCGTAATATCGACGAAAATCTTAATTTAACCTAGTCGCGATTTTCGTCGCTATAGCGACGAACTTTCGTGGCAATAGAGAGAAAAATTTTGCCTATCTCATTGGTCGGTGTTAACGGCTAGTTGACTATTTTATCTATATATACGTGACTTTAAGAGACTTTGCGACACAATTGCTATAGTTGCGACATTGTTCTTGGCTTTTGTTTGAGCTATTTATTTTTTCCATCACCCACCAGTTGAACAAATCCAATTCTCGATCTACATAGCTTGGATTTTGAACTAGCAAGGTTAGTATGTTACTTTTTATTGATGTACTCATTTAACTTGTAATTTTTTTCCCAAATGTCCAAATTGCATTTAGCTTGTTTTTTCCTTGATAATATATTATAATATGTGTAGTACCATATTTCATGTCTTTGGTTTTTGGATCTAGTTAGTATTTTCTATGGAAAA
>JZKD02S2337298.1:28639-47143 GCA_000966675.3 Picea glauca
CAGGTGCTATTGACTCGGTTTACTGAGTGTGCAGGATTTTGGACCTCGAGGATGCAAAAGCATCGATGGAACCCCTTGGACTCCGGATCGAGTCAGGGAGTGTACCATTTGGGTTTGATTGTATTACTATGATATTGGTGCATCTAAATAGATGATATGATATGGATATATTCTAACACGATCTGTTGATGATGCGGGCTGACAATAGCTTGCCGACCAGACTCACATGTGGAGTAAAGGGGTCACGCATGACTACCAGAGATGTTGAGGGAGAGGTGTGGACAACAACCCTGCCACAGCCTACTAGCACTCCCGCCGTGGCTCAAACTGTAGGTTGACGTTTACCTAGTTTGAGAGGACCCACGATGTTGTAAGGCAGACTACGACAGTCGCTCACGATGATTCTAAGGGGCACGCAATAAGGAGGGGGCATTATTCCTTATGGGCCCTTAGTCTCCCACAAGTTCACCTGGTGGAGTATTGACTCCAGGAGTTTTTTCTGTCTACCAAGTCAGTCAAAAGGCGAGTGGCACCCTTAGAGCACGTAGCGCATCCTGAAGGGCACGTCGCGCAAGGGAACAAATGAGGTGAGTGGCACCCTTGGAGCACCTAGTATGTCCTGAAGGGCACGTCGTGTTGTTTTGATAAATGAATGAACCTAGTTGGCCTTAGGATGAACAATGTGATAAGAATTTAAAAAAAAAAAAACATTTTTCCTAATAAAATGTTGCCCTTCACGAAAATTAAGGTATAGGTCTAAATCATGCTAGTGAAAAATAATTGGAATAAAATTAAAAAAATTTAATTGTAATAAAATTAAAAAAATTTAATTGTAATAAAATTTAATTTAAAAAAAAAATTAACTGAATTTTTTTTTGGAATAAAATAAAATAAAAAAAATTGGAATAAAATAAAAAAAGGGGGGAATTAATTGTTTTATTATTTTGATAATTTAAAATATACTAATTAAATGAGAAAAGGGAAAAATGGTTAATTTCCATACTTGCCTTTTTGAGTTCTAATTAAAAGGGGAAAGAGGGAAAATCTAAAATATTAGGAAACTAGGAAAAGGGGTAAACATAAAAAGGGAAAAAGGGGAACCTAAGGGAAAAAGCGGAAAGTCAAAATTAGTAAAGTATCTACCATTTAAGAGCTTTCTAATTTAAACTTAACTAGCAATTTAATGGTGGGGAAAGTCATTAAAACCTGTAAGAGAATTTGGGGACACCTAGGAGTGATTCTAGGAGTAACTCTAGGTGGGTGAGGGAAATAAAGATAATTAATTAATTAATGGATGAATGAAGGGGATGGCTGACACTTGTATGGGGAGGAATTTTTAGGAATTAAATTTTGAAAACTTAATTAAACGAGATTTTAGGAAAGTAAGGAGCCACAAAACTCTATATAATGAACGGAAGAGATGGAGGTTGGATCTCTTATGTTTGCATAACGTTATGTTGCAAATATATCTACTTGACTGACTTAACTTGTGGGAGTTGGGATACCCAGCTCGGTGAGGAGTGGTAGCTTGGCCTTGTGAATCGAGTTGGGAGCTAGTCGAAATCTTTGGATAGGTGTGTGTGGCCCCTTTGTGGCTCGAGGGGCTAAGGGGGAAGAAGAGTACCCCTAGCATTGGCTGGGAGGTATCGGTGAAGTCTCGCCTGTCGGAAAGAGGAGTTGCACGGAGCACGCGGGTCGTCCACTCAGAGCGGGCTATCAGGCAATGTATGCTTTCTTCATTTGTATGGTAGATTGTTGTAGGATTTATGATTTGGATCTGCATGTTTATTTTGGGTAGGTAAACTGGTTGTCTAGACTCATGACTAAATTTTTTATGGCCTAGTTGTTTGATTGATTGGTTTCCCATGACCTTCGTCTCCCTACTTGTTGTGACCGCCCTATGGTGTTGATTGTGACCATATTGGTTGTTTGTCTTTCATCCCTAGCTCCTCAGTCCTCCCCTGAGCAGTTGACTAGGAGCCTAATCTACGGTCGCCACTTCGGTGTTAATAGACCTATGGATCTCAATGCCCTGCTTTTCTGTGCATGGATGAGGAGTGAATGATGATCCTAACATTCATTTACCCTTGATTGGTTGTTTCTTGGAGTGTGTAGTCTTGCACCTTGATGTTTTTTTTTTTTTTTAACCCTGAAATTTTGTTGTTGGCGTAGCCTCTCTTTCCACTATGTGTTTTTTTTTACCTTGCTGGAAATTTCCCTATGTTGTTCTCACCTCTGATGTTGTACTTGGCGGATGGTTCGCCATGTGCCCTGATGCATTTGTTTGAAGGATAAATTGTAACCCTTCATTTTTATTCTTGGAAAAATTATATCTCTGCGTTTGTTTGAAGGATAAATTGTAACCCCACATTTTTTTTTCTTAGAAAAATTATATCTCCACATTTGTTTTGAAGGATAAATTGTAACCCTACATTTTTCTTGGATGAAATTATAACTCTGTGTTTGTAGTGAAAGATCAATTTGACCCTGCATTTTTTTATTATTCTTGGATAATTACCAATCTGTGTGGTGGATTGTTGGATAAGTTTTTAACCCTGTGTGGTTTTGGTGTCCATTCGCTGTGCCCATTTTTCTTTTCTCTGCACCTTAAATTGATGGAAACGATGTGAGTATGCGATGTCCAAGTGATTAACAACCTGTGCGTGGGTATTAACCCATCTTGTTACAACCTGTTCCTTGGAACCTCATTACTTGAGTCAACTAGCAGCTAGCCTCCAGCTTCCTGAGTGTTTGAATGCCTTATCCTCGGCTGCATTCGGGTGAAGGATGTGCCTTCTTGACTTCTGCGACCGAAAAATTCTTTTATGGACCCCGGGACTGTGAAATTGTTTTAGAACAAGAACCAGATCCTCCACATGTGACCACCTCCTAAGGAACCCTGTGTAGACTCGATGTAAAATCTGGCGGTGAAGACAATCTTCTCTAGGTTCCCTTGCCTTCTCTATTTACCATTTGCATGGATTGAATTTATGGACATTGTTCTTGCTCTGCAATAGGTTTGATTTATTTTAGTAAGTAAGATCTGGTGCAATTTAATCCATTGCATAGCTGGTGTTCTTCCTGAGTGAAGTGCGTTCCATTTGCCAGGTTTTTTTTTAGCCAAGCGATTTTGCATGCATTCCTGGGTTATTGCATTGAGTCTCCGGTGGAAAGTCATACCCACGTCTTGTTGTAGTACCTTTTCCTTGCGTCTGGTAGATCCAATTACCCCCACAACGATTTTCTTAGAAATTGGTGATAGCAAGGCGATTTCCTTGACTTATCTTTGTACAACGATTTTTCCCGTTTAAGATGACTGTGTCGCTGCCTTGAGGACCACGTATTGACTTCGATTTGATGACTGCATTTTTTTTCCAGTCATTCACCCCCACCCAGATCGCCTTTAATTGTGGACTATGATGTAGATGAATAGCCACGAGTTTCCTAATTGCTGACTGTGCCTTATGCCCTAAGTTTTTTTTACCTTTACCTAGTAGTGAATCTTACCAAAGGCATATGGAGGTACACCTAATTCGGTGCATGGCCTTAGTCTCATGTTGAAATTTTGGCTTATGGCATTTACCCTCTCAGCCGATTCCTTTAATGTTGCAGACAACTGTCATTTGGTACGTTTTAGTAAAGTTAGACACATGTGGTAATTATTGAGTTAATAAATTCTCTGTTGTTGTTTTCTTCCTTGAGGTAGTTAGTGTTGTTAATGCTATATTAATTGTTAGGTTACTTGTCAGGTTAAATGCCTTGTGATCTTCTTTATTAATTATTTTTAATGGTAGCATTCTACCTTAAGATTGTCACTATTGTTATCAAGATTAATGGCTAGATGGTTGGAGATGGGGATTATTTTAGAATTGCCCATTTAGATTATGATTAATGGTTAATTGAGATTAGTGAGTATTGCCCCAAGTAGAGATTAAGCTTGCTAAATTAAGGCAATACCATATTATTTGTCAATGACATATAATTTGATTAAATGTATTACTTTCAAGGCAATACTGTAATAAAATAGTGAGTAAATGTTATGTCTCTTTCAATCAAATCACTGTGTTATGATAGTAAGTTTAATGCCTAGCCTCTGATATTTTCTCTACTGATTTTTTAGTGGAATGACTAGTTCTACTAGTTAAATGTTATATAGTAACAAGTGTTAATGTCTTACACGTCATTCCCAATCATGATTGAATTAAGGATTAAATTGATGGTATGTTGATGAACCAACTATGATTTAGACTTGCTCACTTGATACACTTTTAAATGTTAATTTAGAATGGCGTACTTTGACCTAATTGCAATCAGACTTGTTGATTTTTATGTTAATATAGAATTGTAATTTATGGACTAATTGAAATTGAATTACTATTGGATGAGTAACCGATGTTAAACACAATGGTCAGTTGGACTATTTTAGACATGATTAATGGTTGGGTTGTTGACAAAGTCGTTTCTGGCTTGTGCTTCTCGTTGAGGGTGTTGTTGTTCATTTTAATTAGTGTTTGTACTTAGTTTTGTAAACATTTAATGTGCTTGGTTTGCTCACTGTAAGGGTTCTATTTACTTGTGTAATTAATTTTGGGTGTGTGGGGTTGTTAGGATGATTTTCCTTAGCTTAGTAGGCTTGGTCTGCTTGTGTCGGGTGGGATGTAGACACCTCCTTGTTCCTCAGAATAGTTTCCAGCCTTGAGACCTTAAATGGTCAAAATCGATGGGAACCTGAGCTTGAGTGTTTCTTATGTGTCCTGGAGGTCCTAACCATTGCAGGGTAGGATGGGCGGGTAGTCATTCTTATTCTTCGTTGGTTGAATGTCGTACATTGCTTCTAGGTGCTTGATGTGCTTTTATGTTAGGTCGTTATGTTGTTGTTGCATGATTTACATGCGTTGTGTTCATCGTCGTGTTGTGATGTTGAGTATAATGTCATTATTACCTTCCTACACACACACCGAAAAAAACAAAATAAAAATAAAAATTAAGGGTGCTTTTACTAGTTGTACATCATAGGAGTCATACAGGATGAGGATGTTACATGTGGTATCAGAGTGGGTTCAACCCGTGACTTGGGATTGCTACGAATTTCGTTGATATGATTTGATTATAAGGTTACTGATTGAGTTGAGTTATATTCGTGCAGGTAATCATGGTTAGAGGAAACCGTGGAGGTAGACGACAGGGTGCTAGGGGAGGATGCATGACACCTCCAGTAGCATCCATGCTCGAGGGATCTAACCCTCAGGGAGACGAGCAGGTTGTCGGATAGGAGAAAATAGCAGTTGGTGATGTGGTCAGAATGATGAGATCTTTTTAGCGCATGCCTCAGGCACTGATCAGCTGTTTGGACAGAGATGAGGCCAGGGCGTCGGCACCCCCTGAGGTTCCGTCGTGCGCTCCGGTCAGTACTGGTAGCATTCACTGTGAACTCAAGAAGGTCAAATTTCCTGAGTTCTTTGGTGCCCTAGACGACACAGCCACCGAGGAATGGTTGGAGAATATGGTGATGTGATTTTCACTTCGCAATTATACCTCCAACATGAAGGTCCACATGACGGTCTTCCAACTGAAAGGAAGCGCTCTTCTATGGTGGAAGATGCTCCTACCACAACTGAACGTGGTCGTCGAAGACGTGTCATGGGAACGGTTCTGAGAGAGGTACCTTTCAGAGTAATTCATTGAGCGTCATCTCAATGAGTTCAACGCCTTATGACAGGGCGGTCGTACGGTGCCCGAGTATGAGGCCCATTTTATGAAGTTGCTCCGGTATGCTCTACACCTTAACACTGAAAAACTTAAGGTCAACAGGTTCGTGTTCAGCCTTAATGGAAGCATTCATGCAAAGGTCAGGATTTTGATGCCCCAAACCTTGCATGATTTTGTCCAGAAGGCCCTCATAGTATAGGAGGAGCTTATCAGTGGGGGTCAGACCAGGACTCCAGCGATACCAACAGGACAGGTGTCATCTAGAGCACAGCAACATCAAAAATATGTCGGGATATCGTGGCGTTCAGAGGGGATCCACTTTCACTACACCTCGACAACTGACACCTCAACAGCGGACACCTTATCGGGGACCACAACATCAACAGCAACGTCAACCGCAACAGCAGTAGTTTAGGCCTGTTCAACAGAATAGACCGAGATTCTAGGTCGTAGGGCCATCACCTTCTACTTCGAGTACTGTTGACGGGTGAAACAGTCCGTCCGTCAATTGAGAGAGTGGAACCGGTCCGGGGTTGTCTAAATAACCCAAGCCGTTTGGAATGGACCACCCTGACGAGTTTAACAACTCTGTTGGCCGCTCTAAGGTCTTTTAAGAAAACCAAAGAGAAACTAATCTAAACTAACTAAAACAAATAAAACTAACTAAACTAACTAAAACAAATAAAACTAACTGAACTAACTAAAAGAAACTAAACTAACTAAAACAAATAAAACTAACTAAACTAAAATATAACAATTCTAACTATTATATACAATCTACTAATTACTATTATAATAACCCAAATCAACTATCTAATTACCAGCTGCAATATTACTTATTCACAAATGTACACTATAAACAATCTACAGATTTAATTAAAACCTGCAAAACTCATGTGTTTTCTGCCCTAAGACAGCCATGATATTTTATGAAAAAGAAGTAAAACTTACTGAAATTAAACAATCTAATATAATTTCTGAAATTAAACGATCTAATATAAATATAATTAAAATTATTTCTAAACTAAACTACTTAATGAAAACAACAAGGAAAAGACTAACTGACCTGGAGGCGCTCCTAATTTGTCCTATGCGTGATGACTCTGAAGCTGGTCGGAGGAAGAAAACTTGCACCGGTTAGTCCCAAAGCTTCTCGTAAACGATTAGCTGCGCTGCTCTTGGAGTTGGTTTATAGGACAAACAAGACATAAAAAATCCTAACAATCTTATGATTAATAAATCTCTGCAATAAGGGAAACCTGTTATGCAAAAACTTATATTATATAATTCAACTCATGAAGAAGATAAACCTGTCATTCACAAACTGAACTAATAATTGTTATGTCTTTTATACAATTGGAAGAAACCAGATATGGATTATAGTGATTAAAATTATATCATTTGCACATGATATAGATAGCTAAAGTAGTCATAAATCATCAACAAATTGATATACAAAACATGAAACAAAATCTTGATATATTGAGAAGCTAAAGTTGTGACAAAACATCAATTCTGCTTCAGTCTGTATTAGAACTCCATATCCTTGTTCTCCCACGAATGAGGATGAACATTATTACAAAAATCATAAGTTTATATAAGTTTCTCACAAGGTAAAACTTCCTTGTGGATAATATCAAAATGTTTTACATAATCTGGGAAAAATCCCAAAATCAACTAAACTAAGCAACTAAAATGCAAGTGAAATCTTTGAAATATCCCCTAACTGCTCATAAACTCAATTGCAATTTCGAATTTACCTGCAATAGAACACAAATATCAAATTAGAGAGATATTTCAGTAACAAAACACTAAAAAATTGATCCTACAGACTTAGCTACATAATCATCTGATTCTGTAGCTAGTCTAAAATAGCATATAGAATCAGATAACGATCAAACAAAATCTTTTTAAAACAATCCAATTTTTTTTTTTTTAACAAACATTAAGATCGAATTACTAATGGTTCAAGCAAATTTATCATTCAAATCAAACCAAATCGAAAAGGATGCAATCGAAACAGGATAAGAATGCTCTGTTTTTAAATTGCCATAAAATCGGGTCAAATAATAACCACACTGTTCCATATCCAAATGCAATTACAAGTAAATCGCATCGTATTCAAAATTGATATAGTTATAATCGAACACAATCACAATCGATTGGTTACGGTTGTGCATAAAATTCACATTGTGTTAATCAAATACCAAACTGTTACGACTATGGTCAAAACGAAACATGCATAACAGTATCCACAAACTTTGCCAAAGTCTTCGGTCGCTGAGTGTTATACAGTTAACCGATAGGATCAAATAGAAATCACAACCATCATTGACTCGTTATAGTCATAGCAATAGATTGATATCATTCAATCATGTGTAAAGATAGGTAGCTGTTTAATTATATTCAAATGAAATCATACTTAATGAGTATAGACCCAACGAATCTCGTTATCGATCATCACTCAGTCAATAGACAGGAGCGTGATAGAATCAACAGAATTCATAATATAAACTGGGTGACTAATCAAAACGAATGTGGCTGAGTTTAATTATAGAAACAAATCGTGAGACTAGATATAGTTAATTTCATTCCTCAAATCGAATTCAAACAATATATTTGTTGCAATCTGATAACATGGTCAAACAAAACAGTCTGAATCGATTTGGTTGGGTATAACAGCTATGATTCATATCTATTCGCAATTCGGTCATGCAATAACAGAATGGTATTCGAATTGGTCAGAAAAAATAGAATATACAATCACAACAGTTAACCATAATTGCCAACCATATCGCATAGAATATAACCAATTTGAAATGAGATATTGACTGTGTTGAAAATTGGAATACCAAAAATAGCCCGTGTTTAGAAAATATTAACAACTTCGATTATCAATAGAGCATTCGATTGAAGCCAAAAACAAATCAAATCTATCTCGAGATCACTCGAATCAAAGCCAAATCCAATCAAAACTTAAACAATAATGAAAATTGATTTATCAAAACAAAATTATATACAATAATGCATGCTTATGTGACAGAGCAAATCCACGGTGTAAACAGAGTTTATGATTATGTCATATAAATAGGTGAAAGTCATACCAGTGAGGCTATTCGAGCTACGCCAATTTTGAATTGACGACTGCTGTAGCCGACTCCACGTTCTTAAACAAAATCGAACCCGTTGTTCGTTGTTTCTTATCAGTGGATGGCATCTTCCTCTTTTGACTGGTGAGCCTTGCAACTTGATCCTCCAGAGCATGAATTCTAGACTGCAGCATTGGAACATCAAGGTAATACCTTTCTAACCATGCGCCACACTGATCACATGGTGGAGCTGTTGGTTGAGATAGAACAGGAGGGGGTTTTGACGAGTCACCAGGGGTTTCACAAGGCATTTTGATGCCTGGATAATTAGGATCATTTTGCAAGCAAGGTGGTAAGTTCTTCACGAAATCATATGCGGGTTTATCACACAAACCTTCAGAATAGGGATACTCACTTGCTAGGTAGCGTTCAACCTTTTAATCGGAATCTTCGCTCACCAAAATAGGGCCAGGGTTGACAGGTGCTTTTGGTTTGTTTCTTGCCATGCGAGAGATTAACCGGGCATTTTTCTTGCCTTTAGAATTGGCAATGGGTTTGGCTTTAGGCCTTTTGGCCACGGGTTTAGCAGTTTCCACACGTTGGGTCACAGAATTGGGTAGGTCAATAGGAGAATCGGGTAGGGGTGTAGGTAGCAGAGCACTGTAAGGCACAGGGGGTACCGACTTGCTCTCGCTCACCACAGGTTTGTCAACCTGTGGTGGGCTAGAGTCCTCAAAATTATTGCGAATAATAAAATCATTCCAACAGTCTCAGTGCAACCCTAAATGGCATACAACAATCATCTTTATCAACCCAAAGTGAAACATGCTACTGTCGGCCTGGTTTCATTTGTACCTTTTAGACATTTTAAACAGACTCCTATGCAAATAGTAAGGCATATTAAGCTCATAGCCCATGAAAACCATAAGTAGTCGAAGATGGTACAGGAAAACAAAACCATACCGGCCCTCGCAAGTAATGAACTGCTTGGTTACCATCAACAAGTCGTGCCAGCGTTGCTTGAGCATGTTTGCAGGCAAACCCTTGTCACAGGAACTCACCCTCTGTGACTGGAAGAGTAATGTCCACGGGACATCTTCTACTTTGCAATTTTTTGACCATTTCTGTCCGACAACAGGCAGACCGGTAGCTAAACTGAGGAATTGCTCGTTGATTTCCAATTGCACATCCCCAACCTTGGCTCGGCAACCATCGAAGGTTAATGAAAATTGTCGAGCCACGCTAGGCTTATAGCCATCAAACTTTCGTATGAACGGGAGCCATCCGAATTGTTCCAGGTTGCTGTAAGCACCATCGAACATCAACAATGCCTGCCAACCATTGGGTTCAGCCCTTATGACTAGAGCCATGGTGTGGGCGCATGGTAGGGTTTGGTTGAACATACAATACACAGGAGCATAAATCGTTATGGCTAATAGATGCAAGCACTCAAAGGGGAATGAATTAATGTATGCGTGCGAAGGTGGTGGGATTATCACCGCCATGCAGCATATTAATGGCACAGTACAGTGTTGTTCAATCACTCATCATATCGTTTAAACCATACCAATCGGCCAACCCAAAAATTTGAGCGGTGGATAATCCTATCAACGTGCCATTAATCAATGTAGAACCAAAATCATAAATCAATGTTCCATAGTATAATTCAAACCAAAGTAAAATCCAAATGTTTCACCAACGTGCCATGTGTATAATCAAACATTGTCATTCAATATGAAATCAAACTCATGCGCTTGTTACATAATCCAATGTTTTGATCAAAAGTTTTTTTTTTTTAAACATGGTGACAATAGATAAAATCGATAAGCCAAAAGCTTTAAAATCATAAGGATCACATTATATAAAAACCTTTAATCCACCATGACCCCTATATGATCAAGTATAACTCATAAATTTGCATGCTCAATGCCTTATCAATTAAATCAAAATCAAGTTGCGCAATCAGAGCGATAATAGGCAAATGGACATAGTTTGAAAAATAAACCAAAGGTAAGTACCAATCAACATATCAATGAGCAGATCATGACAATTCAAATAAAAATGGAGGAGTTTTCACGCTTTCATTCGTGAAAACTAAATTAAAACCAATTTGCAAATGTCGCTTGAAATGAAAACATCGTCTCTTTGCAAGATGCGACAGGAATTTGAAGTTCAAGAGACATAGGTGTAGGCAGCTTTTAGGGCAATTGAAAAAAAATTGAATTGGCTGCCAATAGGTACCAAGACTACTGGGCCGAAGAAGGGGTGTTGGACGTGTGGGGAACCACACTACCAGCACGACTGCCCGGTGGAGAGGACTAGAGTGTCCAGATCAGCCAAACCCATAATCGTGGGAGATATGGGCAAGGCCCATCAGATTCATGTAGCGGTGAATAATCGCCAGGCAAAGCATCAGTCGACTGTGCTCGAGATGATAGGTACCATCACTAACCAGACCCTTAGTATTTTGATAGATCTTGGTGCTACCAAGAGTTTCATTTCTGGTGCAGCGCTAAAAATGATTAAGGTAAAGGTAGTCGAACAAGATGAGTTTAGCTTCGTAGAGATGGCTTCAGAAGCCAAACAAAAGGTTGGAGGAAAGGTTACAGGCTATGCCCTTAACCTGGGAGAGTTTGTCACAAGGGCCAACCTGTACGTCACGATCCTAGGATCTTATGATGTCGTGATCGGTATGGACTGGTTGGAATTGCATGAGGTGATACTCAACTGTAAGATGAAATGGTTGAGCTTGGTCGATGACGAGGGATAGAGATGTGTGATTGCAAGATGGAACCAGGGAGTTTCCCTGAGGTTCATCTCTTCCTTACAGCTATGGAAGATCATGCGCAAGGGGTGCAAGCTTTATGCAATCCTTGCATTAAATGAGAAGGGATTAACGAAAGGTTTAGAACACCTTCTGGTGGTAAGAGAGTTTACGAACGTATTTTCGGAGGAGTTACCTGGGATGCCGTCGGACAGGGAATTGGAGTTTACTATAGACCTAAAACCAAGGATTGAACTGATAGCAAGAACGCCTTATTGGATGCCGACCCCGGAGTTACAAGAGTTGAAAATGTAGCTGAAGGAGTTGCTGGACATGGGACTGATAAATCCTAGTGTGTCATTGTGGGGTGCACCTACGAAAGAAGGATGGGTCGTGGAGGCTCTGCATTGACTATTGTCAACTGAACAAGGCCACGATCTAGAATCAGTATCCATTGCTGATAATTGATGATTTGTTTGATCAAATGAAGGGCACAACGGTGTTCTAAAAGATCAACTTGCGATCAAGATGCCACCAGTTACAGATTAAGGAAGATGACGTCCCTAAGACCGCCTTTAAGACGAGGTTTTCACATTACGAGTTTACTATTTTACCATTTGGACTGAGAAACGCCCCAGGATTATTTATGATTTTGATGAACAGGGTGTTTTGTGAGCACTTGGACAAGTTCATCCAAGTATTCATTGATGATATTTTGATCTATTCTCGGACGATGGAGGAGCATGATGAGCACTTGTGCTTGGTACTACAGTGTTTGCGAGAGAACAAACTGTATGGGAAGTTGTCCAAATGCTCTTTTTATCAATCGAAGATTCACTACTTAGGGCATGTCATCTCCAGTGAAGGCATCACCGTGGATCCATCCAAGTTCGAGGCTATTATGGAATGGCCTGAGCCGACGAATGTCCTAGAAGTGCATAGCTTCATGGGTTTAGCAGGATACTATCGACGGTTCATCGAGGGATTTTTGAAGATAGAAAATCTGATCACAGAGTTGCAGAAGAAGAACAAGAAATTTGTTTGGACCGAGAAATGCGCAAAAGCATTTCGGAGGCTAAATAAGTTGTTGACAACAACACCGATACTAAAGGTCCCTGACATAGACTCAGACTTCTTGGTATGCACTGACGCTTCCAAGGAAGGCTTAGGTGGGGTCTTGATGCAAGACAGACGAGTGATCGCTTACATTTTGAGGAAACTGAGAAGGCATGAGGAGAACTACGCAATGCATGATTTGGATTTGTTAGCCATCGTATATGCCTTGAAGGTTTGGAGACACTACCTTGTTGGACAAAAAATTGAACTAAAGACTGACCACTGTGGACTACAACACATATTTACGCAAAGCAACCTGAACATGCGACAACGATGTTGGTCATAATTTCTTAGCGAGTACGACTTCGAGGTTACTTACATAAAAGGAATAGTGAACCGAGTGGTAGACGCATTGAGTCGGATACCATGCATCTTTTTGGTGCTGCCTTTTCAGAAGAATCTATGTGAAAAGATTCTAACTTTACAGTGTGATGATGACTGGTACAAAGAGGTCGAGGGTTTTATCGAGCAAAACATAATGATGGTACCATGATTTGAAGGATTTTCATTTGATAGCAATGGTTTATTAAGGTTTAAAAATCAGATCTATGTACCATTGTACGACAAGTTGAGGATGTTGATCCTAAGCAAGGCTCATAGAGCAGTTTACATGGCTCACTCGGGAGTCACGAAGATGAGGGAAGACCTTAAACCCTTATTCTTCTGGAAGTGAATGAAGGCAGACATAGTCAATTATGTGGCCAGATGTCTAGAATGTTAGCAGGTAAAGGCTGAACATAGACACCCAACAGGATTACTACAACCACATGCTATTCTAGAATCGAAATGGGAGGTTATTTCGATAGACTTTATTGTTGGATTTCCATTGATGGAAAGGAGACATGACTCGATGTTTGTAGTAGTAGACACTCTGACGAAGATTTCTCACTTTATTCCTGTGTGTATGACATATCAGGCACCCGACATAACTAGAGTTTTCATTAGTGATATTGTGAGGCTGCATGGTGTGCCTAAGAGGATTATATCTCATCGAGGATCAGTGTTTACTGGATGATTTTGGACGAGTTTCCAAGAGGCCTTGGGAACCCAACTTAACTTTAGTACTACATATCACTCAGAGACTGACGGGTTTACTGAACAAATAAACCAGACCTTGGAGGACATGTTGCACATGTATGTGATGGACCAACAAAAGCATTGGGAAGAATTCTTGCCACTAGTGGAGTTCGCTTACAACAATAGTTACCAGAGCACCATTAAGATGGTGCCTTTAGAGTTTCTTTAAGGGAGACCATGTCAGACGCCTTTGAGTTGGGATCAGCTTGAGGATAGGGTCCTGGTGGGACCAAAAGTGATCCAAGAAATGGAAGATCAAATGCAAACAATAAGACAAAGGACTAAAGAAGTGCAGGATCGACAAAAGAGTTATGCCGATGCGCACCGTGTCGACCGTAGTTATGAGGTCGACGATCAAGTCTTCTTGCGGGTTAAACCGCATAAGAGTTCGATCAAGTTTGGGAAGGGAGATAAACTCTCTCCTAAGTTCGTGGGACCTTTCGATATTGTGGGGAGAAAGGGGCCCATGGCCTATCGACTAGCCTTGCCTGATTCTTTGAGGCGTATGCACGATGTTTTTCATGTATCTGTTTTGAGACATTATATTAGTGATCCTACACATGTTATTGACATGAGTTCCTTGCAGGTATTGGATGAGGGGGCGCTCACAGCTGATTCTATCTTCATCTTGGATCATTGCGTTCGACAGCTATGGCGTCGAATGATAGAGTAGGTCAAGGTCTAGTGGGACAATTATAGTCCGCACTCGATGACCTGGGAGGACGCATGTGACATGCGCCAACAATTTCCATTTTTGTTTGATAGATAGACATATGATACTATGATACACTTTATTTCGTCACATATACTGTGAAACTTCGGGATGAAGTTTAAACCAAGAGGGGGTGTGTGTAACATCCCACTCTAGTGCACTGAGGGAACTTATTCTTTGAGGACACTTGCTCGCAAGTGATCTGGATTATTATGCTATTAAAACTTTTGATTTTAATTATGAGGCGTTATGGGTTGATGACATGTTGTTTTACTACATTGACATAGACAGGTGCTATTGAATCGGTTTACTGAGTGTGTAGGATTTTGGACCCAAGGATGGAGAGGCATCGATGGAACCCCTTGGACTCCAGATCGAGTCAGGGAGTGTACCATTGGTGTTTGATTGTATTACTGTGATATTAGTGCATCTGAATAGATGATATGATATGGATATATTCTGACATGATTTGTTGATGATGTAGGTTGACAATAGCTTATCGACCAGACTCACATGTGGAGTAAAGGGGTCACGCATGACTACCAGAGATGTTGACGGAGAGGTGTGGACAACAACCCTGCCACAGCCTACTAGCACTCTCGTTGTGTCTCGAACTATAGGTTAACGCTTACCTAGTTCAAGAGGACCCACAATGCGGGGAGGCAAGACTGCGACAGTCACTCACGATGATTTTAAGGGGCGTGCAATAAGGTGAGGGCATTATTCCTTAGAGGCCCTTAGTCTCCCACAAGTTCACCTAGTGGAGTATTGACTCCAAGGGTTTTTAATGTCTACCAAGTCAGTCAAGAGGCGAGTGGCACCCTTGGAGCATGTAGCGCATCCTGAAGGGCACATCGCGCAAGGGAACAAATGAGGCAAGTGGCACCCTTGGAGCACCTAGTGCGTCCTGAAGGGCACCTCGCGTTTTTTTGATAAATGAATGAACCTAGTCGGCCTTAGGATGAACAATGTGAGAAGAAAAAAAAAACATTTTCCCTAGTAAAATGTCGCTCTTCACGAAAATTAAGGTCTAGGTCTAAATCATGCTAGTGGTAATTAATTGGAATAAAATTTAATTTAAAAAAAATTTAACTGGAATAAAAATTGGAATAAAATTAAAAAAAAAAATTGGAATAAAATTAAAAAAAAGGGAGAATTAATTATTTTATTATTTTGATAATTCAAAATATACTAATTAAATGAGAAAAGGGAAAAAGGGTTAATTTCCACACCTTCCTTTTTGAGATCTAATTTAAAGGGGAAAGAGGGAAAATCTAAAATATTAGGAAACTAGGAAAAGAGGTCAACATAAAAAGGGAAAAAGGGGAACATAAGGGAAAAAGAGGAAAGTCAAAATTAGTAAAGTATTTACCATTTAAGATCTTTCCGATTTAAACTGAACTAGCAATTTAATGGTGGGGAAAGTCATTAAAACCTGTAAGAGAATTTGGGGACACGTAGGAGTGATTCTAGGAGTAACTCTAGGTGGGTGAGGGAAATAAAGATAATTAATTAATTAAAGAAATTAATTTATGAAGGAATGAAGGGGATGGGTGACACTTATACATGGAGGAATTTTTAGGAATTAAATTTTGAAAACTTAATTAAACGAGATTTTAGGAAAGTAAGGAACCATGAAACTGTATATAATGAAGGGAGGAAATGGAGGTTGGATCTCTTCTGTTTGCGTAACGTTACGCTGCAAAAATATCTACTTGATTGACTTAACTTGTGGGAGTTGGGATACCTAGCTTGGTAAGGAGTGGTAGCTCGGCCTTGCGAGGTGAGCTGGGAGCTAGTCGAAATCTCTGGATAGGTGTGTGTGGCCCCTTTGCAGCTCGGGGGGCTAAGGGGGAAGAAGAGTACCCCTAGCATTAGCTGGGAGGTACCGGTGAAGTCTCGTCGGTGGACAAGCGGAAATTGCATGGAGCGCATGGGATGTCCACTTAGAGTGGGCAATCAGGCATTGGTACACTTTCTTTGTTTGTATGGTAGATTGTTGTAGGATTTATGATTTGGATTTGCATGTTTATTTTGGGTAGGTAAACTGGTTGTCTAGATTCATGACTAAAATTTTTATGGCCTAGTTGTTTGATTGATTGGTTTCCCATGGACTTCGTCTCCCCGCATGTCATGACCACCCTGTGGTGTTGATTGTGACCATATTGGTTGTTTTCCTTTCGTCCCTAGCTCCTCAGTCCTCACCTGAGCAGTCGGCTAGGAGCCTGATCTATGGTCGTCGCTTCAACGTTAATAGACCTATGGATCTCAACGCCCTACTTTTTTGTGCATGGATGAGGAGTGAATGATGATCCTGACATTCATTTACCCTTGATTGGTTGTTTCTTGGAGTGTGTAGTCTTGTGCCTTGATGTGTTTTTTTTTTTAACCCTGAAATTTTGTTGTTGGCGTAGCCTCTCTTTCCACTGTGTGATTTTTTTTACCTCACTGGAAATTTCCCTGTGTTGTTCTCACCTCTGATGTTGTACTTGGCGGATGGTTTTCCATGCACCCTGATGCATTTGTTTGAAGGATAAATTGTAACCCTACATTTTTATTCTTGGAAAAATTATATCTCTGCGTTTGTTTGAAGGATAAATTGTAACCCCGCATTTTTTTTCTTGGAAAAATTATATCTCCACGTTTGTTTTGAAGGATAAATTGTAACCCTGCATTTTTCTTGGATGAAATTATAGCTCTACGTTTGCAGTGAAAGATCAATTTAACCCTGCATTTTTTTATTATTCTTGGATAATTACCAATCTGCGTGGTGGATTGTTGGATAACTTTTTAACCCTGTGTGGTTTTGGTGGCCATTCACTACGCCCCTTTTTCTTTTCTCTGCACATTAAATTGATGGAAACGATGTGAGTCTGTGATTTCCAAGTGATTGGCATCCTACGCGCCGATATTAACCCATCTTATTACAATTAGTTCCTTGGAACCTCATTACTCGAGTCAACTAGAAGCTAGCCTTCAACTTCCTGAGTGTTTGAATGCCTTAACCTCGGCTGCATCTGGGTGAAGGATGTGCCTTCTTAACTTTTGTGACCGGAAAATTCTTTTATGGACCCCGAGACTATGAAATTGTTTTAGAGCAAGAAACAGATCCTTCACATGTGACCACCTCCTAAGGAAACCTGTGTAGACTCGGTGTAAAATTTGGCGGTGAAGACAATCTTCTCTAGGTGCCCTTACCTTCTCTGTTTACTGTTTGCATGGATTGAATTTATGGACATTGTTCTTTATCTGCAACAGGTTTGATTTCTTTTAGTAAGTAAGATCTGGTGCAATTCAATCTGTTGCATAGCCGGTGTTCTTCTTGAGTGAAGTGCATTCCATTTGCCAATTTTTTTTTAGCCCAACGATTTTGCATGCATTCTTCGGTTATTGCGTTGAGTCTTTGGTGGAAATTCGTACCCATGTCTTGTTGTAGTACCTTTTCCTTGCGTCCAGTAGATCCAATTACCCCCACACTGATTTGCTTAGAAATTGGTGACAGTAAGGCGATTTCTTTGACTTATCTCTGTACAACGATTTTGCCCGTTTAAGATGACTGTGTCGCTACCTTGAGGACCACATATTTCCTTCGATTTGATGACTGCATTTTTTTTTCCAGTCATTCACCCAGATCACCTTTAATTGTGGACTGTGATGCAGACTAATGGCCACGAGTTTCCTAATTGCTGACTGCGCCTTATGCCCTGAGTTTTTTTTACCTTTACCTGGCAGTGAATCTTACCAAAGGTGTATGGAATTACACCTAATTCGATGCATGGCCTTAGTCTTGCATTGAATTTTTGGCTTATGGCATTTACCCTCTCAATCGATTCCTTTAATGTTGCAGACAACTGTCATTTGGTACGTTTTAGTAAAGTTAGACACATGTGGTAATTATTGAGTTAATAAATGTTTCGTTGTTGTTTTCTTCCTTGAGGTAGTTAGTGTTGTTAATGCTATATTAATTGTTAGGTTACTTGTCAGGTTAAATGCCTTGTGATCTGCTTTATTAATTATTTTTAATGGTAGCATTCTAC
>JZKD02S2337298.1:53619-75477 GCA_000966675.3 Picea glauca
ATAATATCTACATGGTTATTTGAGGCCTAGTTCATGGGCCTTGAATTTGAGAACTTTCATTGTGAGCTTAATGTTCTTGTTTTCTTCCCCTATACATGGTACAAGCCTTGAGAACTGTTCTTATTATGAAAAAACTATTAATGGAACCAAATATCCCACACAGAGGCTACATATTTTTACATATGTCTTGTGTTGTTTTTTGACAACTTCATCATGAAGCTTAATCCTAAGAAGATTTAAATAGGACCTAAAAACCTTATGTTCTTTCCCTGACCATGGACAAGACCTAAGTTCCATACATGGTGTGAAAANATTGTGAATGACACCCATATCCCACCCAAGCACCATAGTCTATTAAATAGGATAGATGTGGTGGTTTGAGGCCTTGGTAATGGCCAATGAGCCAAAGAAAATATGTTTAGGACCTCAGGCCCTTTTTTTCATCTCTAGTCATGGTACACACCTTGAGACCTATTCTTATTATGAAAACGTACCAATGGTTCCAAATGCAACTATATTGCAACTATATGATGGATAGGTGTGGAAATTTCAACTTTATGCAACTAAATGAAACTATATGCAACTATGTTGGTACTATATTGCAACTATATTTGACACAGACGTCACCTTTTGCCTTGGCAAAGATTCTGCGCTGACCTCCTGGTCTTAACAGATCATTCTAACTTCACCTTCGAACTGAAGTGGCTCTTTCGATTCCTCACTAGAATCTCTGTTAAAAACCAAATTCACAGGTCCTTCCTTTTCCCTCTATCACAACTTCTGCGCATACCTGATCTCTTCCCAACCGAAATTTTGGGTTTCGGGGATTCACGATCCCTATTGTCGAGAACCTTAGCCTTCTCGATTCCTCGATCTCTGATATCCCGAAATGCCGGAACGACTTCAACAACGGTTAGTCTCTGTGGCTACCTTTTGGTCTATGTGACCACTATTCCATATGATCGCAGTCCTAAGTATTTCGTGATTTTGGGCTTTCGAATGTCGAAACGCATGGACTCCTTGTCCTCAGGATTCTCGATCCTCAGAATCCCGATTTCCCAAAATAATCTCCCTTTCAGGATTTCCCTTCGTAGACCTAGATTGTTGCCACACGCCCCCTAGAGATGGACGGTCCTCGTCACTTCGCGGTTTCGGGAACTAAAATGCTTATGGGTTCTTTCCCTCGAAACTCCCAAAGTTATGATTCCCAACCTCCTATATGCTGAAATGACATCAGCCAACCCCACACCGGAGCTTTCCACCTTATCGGGGTTTCAGACTTCGCGGTTCCGAAATGTGTGTGCTTCTTGTCTTCAGGATTCATGAAATGTCGAATCCTGAAATAACGATGGCTTCCGATCTAAACCACGTGTTCCAACCGATGGACGGTCCTCAATCAGTCACGATTTAGAAAAGTCAAATGTCGATGTCCTCATGTCCTCCTGAACCCCGAAAATATGACATGCAAAATGCCGATGGGCTCTTGATTATCACCACCTGTCTCAACTAACGGACAGTCCTGATTCAGTCTCAGGATTTCGCGACTTGTGATTCCCCGATGTTGTAGTTTCTCTGTCAACTTAAAACCCCGATAGTCGAAATACTGACGGGTGCTTTATCTCCACCACGTGTCCCAACAGATGGACGGTCCAAATCAAAATCAAGGTTTCCACTATGAAGTGACCCGATCTCCTGTCCTCTAGACTTTCGATATTCAGACGCCTTTCGAGACCTTCACTCTACCTGTGAGATTTTAACCCTCGTGCAACTCCAGTCAGATCCTACCACTGATGGGTAACTAGGTGAGGATCCAACGGCTCACTATCTCTTGAGCTTGAAACTCTGGAAACAGTTGTAACCTCCTTGCTTCTCTATCATATTGGACGGCTGGCGGGATTTCACTAATCCTCTACAAATAAATTTGATCGTTCATCTTTTCCCTTCGACGACTTAGCAGGTTCGAATCCTTTGGGGGTCTTCCACGACTTCCAGCCTTTCAGGAACCTCCTGCACCCATTCCTTACGGCAACCCTCAATCACTTCGGTGCTGAACTCCTTTAACTCCACACACTCCTTGCAGCAACAAATCCTTCAATAGCTTCTCAGGTTTCAAACCTTGGATTCAAGCTTGGTCTGTGCACACATTGCACAACTCCTGTTCCTAATTGCACCTTTGAGGGAATGATAACAAAATCTAATCTATCTGAGCTTTCAGAGACAAACCTCTGAACCCTTTTTGTCAACGCACTCCTTGCGGACAATTCAATTGCACTCCTTGCAGGAACCCTCGCTAAGATAAAGAAACAATTGAAACTCATTTCCCAACTCTTTCTCTCTCAGAATTCAAACATTTAACAAGAAATCATCCATACATAGCATAGAAAGCAAATGTATGATGGAAAGAGTAAAATTATGAACATACCATTCAACATACATATACAAGAAACAAATACAACGCCATGAACCTGAATTAAGACTTCTTATATTAACTTAATCTCTGTACATGGGTGTTTTTCAATTACAGTTTCTTTGTTCCAGCTCTGTATGCTCTCTTTTCTTCCTCTTGGTAATGTTCTTCACTACTCTTCTCTCAATTGGCATCCTCCTTCTATGTTACAATTACACAATGAGGGTGTCTATATCTGTTTTCCCTCCACTTCTAAAACTGTCAACTCTTAAAATTTAAAGCTACCTACTAACATAAATGCCTTCTACCTACTATGGACAAGAGCGGATCGCTCAAGGTCCTTTACAATATATAAGTACGTCTCTCCTTAATTATCACATTTACATTTGGCGCATTTATATTCAAAAGTTTTTAAATAATTTATCATGTGTCTAAAATGTGTTGGCGCTTGCCCCACGCTTGCTTGACATTGGCGATGCTCCTGCATCATACTCCCTCACTTGAAAATTTTCATGGGCTCCTATCCATGAGCTCTCACACGGTATGCCCATGCTTATGAATCTCTTCTTCATTCTCCCAGCTGGCATCTTCAACTGGATGTCCTTTCCACTTTACCAAGTATTCAAAGTATTGTCTTCTTCTAGTCTTCTTGCTAATTCTTTTGTCTAGTATGCTTTCCATCTGTGGCTTCTCTGCAACAGGCATCTGCTTTGTCCACTGGATCTCTGGTTGTTTATCACTTGTTCCTACTTCCCCAATTTTGTATGGGTACAAATCTGAGACATTGAATATCGGATAAATTCCAATCCCATTGGGTAATTCAATCTCATAAGCATTTGCTCCAAATTTCTTCAAGACCTTACATGGTCTGATTTTCTTCATCTTCAGTTTGTTATATGTCCCCTTCAGGAACCTTTCCTTTCTCAGATGTGCCAATATAAAATCACCAACCTCAAACTGAAGTTGTCTCCTGTATTGATCTGCTCTTCGTTTATACTCCTGGCTCGAGTTCTGTAAATGCTCCTTCACCTGGTTGTGAAGTTCTTTCATCGCCTCTGTGAAGTCTTCTGCACTAGCGCTCCTAGTCGCAATCTATTCTGAATCCATTAGCTTAGAAATTCCTCTCGGATTCATGCCATAAACAATTTGAAATGGACTTTGTCCTGTGCTTCTGTTAACTGAGTCATTATAAGCAAACCCTGCCTGTGGTAATATGTTGTCCCATTGGCTGTGGTGTTCTATCACCAAGCTCCTCATCAAGTCTCCTAAACTCCTGTTTACCACTTCTGTCTGTCCATCCATCTGAGGATGATAAGCCGAATTGAACGACAAGTTAGTTCCCAGCTTCTTCCATAAGGTCCTCCAAAAGTGTCCTACAAATTTAGTGTCTCGATCCGAAACTATGCTCCTTGGTAAGCCGTGAAGTCGAATGACTTCTTTGAAAAACAGATTCGCAATGTGAGTTGCGTCACTAGTTTTCTGACATGGAATAAAGTGTGCCATTTTGGAAAATCTATCCACCACCACAAAGATTGAGTCAAACCCTCTTTGTGTTCTTGGCATCCCCAATATGAAATCCATGTTGACTGCATCCCACAGCCTCTCAGGTATTGGCAATGGTTGATAAAATCCTGCATTTTGTCTCTTTCCTTTCGAATGCTGGCAAATTCTGCATCTGTCCACAAATCTCTTGACATATGCTCACATTCTCGGCCAAAAATATGACTCATTCAATTTTTTGAATGTCTTGTCATGACCAAAGTGCCCGACCAATCCTCCACTGTGTTTCTCCTTCAACAAATTCTCCCTCATGGAGCATTTTGGAATACAAAGTTGATTACCTTTAAACAACAATCCTAGATACAAACAGAATCCCGCTCTGATATGTATCAATAAGCTCTTAAGATGCGATGGAGTAAAAAGCCAATATGGGTATATGAATGGCCCATAAAGAAGCAAAAGGTGAATTGGCCAGTCATGGAGCTGATGGTGAAAAGACAGCGTAGGCTGTTGAGAAAATGGCTGAGGTATGCTGAAAGCCTCAAACCCATAGAAGAGGAGGAAATGGTTTACATCTGTGAACCAGAGATTGGAGACATTCTCAGTGAGGGGAATGATCAGAGATTGTTGTGGGATCTCATAGACTGCCAGGAGGGTAGTGGAAGGTTTCCAAATTGCCAGATGGGCGAGGAAACAAAAATGGGATCGACTAAGGATCTCATGAATTGTCACGAGGAAAGTGGAGAAATTTCAATTTGCCCGAAGGGCAATGAAAAGAGATCGTTGCGGGATCTCAAAGACTGCTAGGAGGGCAGCGGAAGCATCGAAGACTGCCAGGAGGGCATAGATGAAAATGCGAGGCCATCTGAAGGTCTCATGGGCTCGATGAAGAGTTCAATTCAGTAGGGAGTGCTGATGAAGATGGGGTCGGTTGATCTCATGGTTTGCCAGGGAAGCAGTGGAAGCATCCCATATTGCCAGGTAGGCAGGGATGAGAAAATGAATTTGGATCATCCAGAGGAGCTGACTGAGCAGATGAGACTGTCTGATGGTCTCATAAATTCAGAGGTGAATATGGATCAACAAATGCAGCTGACAGAGAAAAAGGATCAGAATAATATTCTGATGATTGGGGGAATTGAAATATTCCTACCATCTGCCCAGAAGGAGGCAACAAATTCTATTGTAGATGGTGCAACAATAGAAGAACAGTCACAACTGGTGATGAATGGCAAAAGCAAATTGGAGTAGACATTTGAAACTGCCCAAGCGGATGGAAGGAAGAATGAGCGTTCTGAGGAGCGACTCAATGATTTTAGCCAGGAAGTTGAAGAAGCTATAGCATTGGAGCTGACAGCCGAAGGAGAAGATGAAGAGAAGAATGAGCATTCTGAGGAATGGCTCAACGCGTTCACCATTGAAGCTGAAGAGACTACATCAGGGGCATTTGCAGTAGAAGCAGATGAAGAAGACACGGACAACATATTTTTTGCTGATCTGTGGGACCACTTTGAAGCCCTGGAAAAAAGGGTGAGAGTGCAGGGAAGGCACATCCAATAGGTAAATTTGAAAATAGATGAAGAAGGCATGGGAGATCATGGGCATCTTCCCAATGGCCAAAAATTTTTGCAGCTGAGGAGACTGCAAGAACTGGACTAGCCAAGGGAGCAGCTGGATGAAGTGATTGAGGAGATCAGCAGGCTGATGTTGGAGTCAGTAGGAACTGCCAGCAAGGAGCGGTTGTGAAGAAGGAAAGAGGTAGCAACAGCAACGCAGTGGAAGCAGCAACAGCAGAATGGAGTAGATGGGAGGCTCTAAAGACTTGTTTGGGACCCTGGAGGATTTCCAACAGCTACAGGGGAAGCGGATGAGCAGGAGCTCATGATTTTGCAGCTGTGGAGTATGATGCAGGAGCATCTCTCCATGCCAGTAGCCAGCCAACCAGCCACATCAGCGCGCATAGCATACAAGGAGGCATAGCCTCATTTAAATATTTTTAATTAAATGTAATTGAATGCTTAGGCTGGTGAGCCATGAAAGACGTGCCTTTGAGTAGGCATTAGGTAGATCGTCTTTAATGCCAAGAATGGTTGAGATCTAGATCCGATCCTGGACTAGACAACCCATTCATGGTAATTGAATGTAATTTAATAGAGTAGGTGAACCTGGAGGAATGAGCCCTCAGGTAAAAGAGATTTTCATATCTCATTTTTGGGTAAGTTTGGTAGAGTAGAGAAGAGTCGAGGAGAGCTCAGGAACACCATTGTAAAAATACAGACATTTTCCATCAATTAATATAAGGGAAGCAATTTTTCCTGCATTATTTTGTCTTATATGTATGTCTGTATGTGTTCTATATCTATGCTGTGAATGTGTGTTGTGTGGATGCATTTTGCAGGAGTTGGTTTTGATTTCAGGGATGAGAGGTTCTTGAGGCTTCATGTCGTGAGGGTATGACAGAGTGCTATGAACTCTGAACACCGGTACATGAGTGCACTTATGAACTCTGAGGAGTTAGGCAAGGACGTGCTGAGGCACAAAACTGAGATCAACAACTCAAGAGGAAGACCTCAAGGTTGCTGAATACCTTAGAGGCAAGGCTGTGTATTTGAGGCACAGTCGCAAACAGAATCACTGAGGATTCTGTAGGAGCTCTGCCAAGTGGGCATTGAGTGTATACACGGAGGTGTATTGAGAAGAACTCTGCTGAGAGTTCAGAAGGAAGAATCACTGAGGATTCTGGGAGAGCTCTGCCAGAGGTGACATTGAGCAAGTGCATAGGTGCACAAGGGAGGAAACCAGAATTGCTGAACGTTCTGGGCAAGAGAAGAGACTCCGCCAGAAGGGCATCGAGAAAATGTGCAAGCAAGAATGGGAGAATAGAGAACTCTCGGAGTTCTGCCATTTGAAGAAAGAGTCCACTGTGGGACCTTTATTGGATAGTTGAATACCCTGAAGGCTCAACTAGGATATTGCTTGAGCAAGGGACCAGGAAGGCATTTGTATTCTCCATCTTAGGAGGAGAAAAGAAGAGGAAATCCCCTAAGGGATCTGAGTACTCATGGAAGCTCGGGACGGATAGTGCTTTACGCGTGAAGAATCTGTAAAGACACAGGAGTCAAAGAATCCTCAGAGGGTTTGAAAGAAGGAGAAATCTCAAAAGAAATAGTGTCACAGAGAACACATAGTGAGGCTCAAAGCTATAGAGCCCACAGAGGAAGGAAGCAAAGGTCGTGGCCTTTGGAGCCTTGGAAATTCTCCCAAGGTAGGAAGAAAGTACGTGCATGCTCAGGAGGGAGTAGCACCAGCCGTCAGATTGGCAAGAGAAGGGATCTTGACCGTTGAAGATTCACGTCCAGGAAGGCATCCAAAGAAGCGCGCACAGAAGGAGGGGACTGAGAGCCGTCGGATCTCACTCGGAAATCCCGACAACCGTTAGATCGGGAAAAGGTGCGCAGAGTTTAAGTAGCTGGAGGAGCCACATCAGCCGAGAAAACCTGGACCGTGGATTCATGTCCAGAAGGCAGTGTAGGAAAAGCGTAGAGGCGAACAGATCTGGGTCGTCAGATATGGCACAGATACTTGACAGCCGCCGGATCTGAGGACACTGCACGAGGTTTAGTTATCGGGACATTCAGGGGCCCGAAATAGCGAGTTGATCTAGACCATTCATTGGGGAGCGGATACGTGTCGCAAGATCACCCATATTGGGGATTCGGGCATCGTGAGTTGGAAGAGGAAGAAAAAGTCGTTCAAAGCCGCGAGGTGCGAGGATGCGAGGCGACGAACCAGTGAAAAGGATCTGGGTTGTCCACTTTTAGAGGACGCGTGGCAATCATCTAGCGCCACCGGGAGAAGCTCGACAGGAGGGCTTTATCGGCATATCAGGAATCAGGATATCGGAGATCCCAGGCATAAAGGTTTGGTGCATCATAGAATCATGAAACGTGATTCCCCGATAAGGTGTTGGAGCACGTGGGATCACACGCGAGTCGGCGGAAGACAGGTGGCACATCGCGCATCGAGAATTCGTAAGTGGGAGAGCGGAGAATTGGCACCAAAGGTTGCAAAGGCGCAAGGATACGATCTGGCGAGAGGACACTGGAACCGTCCGTCTACAAGGACAGGTGGCAAAGATCGGGCGCGTCGGCATTTTGACCATCGGGATATCGGAGGTCCCAGGAGAGAAGAATTCGTGCATTAGGGAATCGCGATCCGCGATTTCCCGACAAGATCTGAGCCTTTGATCTGCGGGACGCGTGTCCAAGGATCTGGAAGAGTCGGTATTCAACATTTTGGGATTTCCGTAGGAAAGGAAATCATTGCAATAGAAATCGTGATCCTGCGATACCCGATCGAGCATTGAGGAGACGCTGACATGGGGACAGAGGTCACACGTGCGTCGGGGTTTGGCAATTCGGGATTCTCGGTGTTGTGAGTATCGCTGCCGGAGGAATTGAAAAACTCCGAAATGCGATAACCACGCAGCCACAACACTGAGTGGAGGACAGGTGTCGGAAGGCTAAGCCTTGCCGTGGGTGGAGTGCAAGTGGCATCAAAGAATCGAAAATTGGGGATTCGCAAGGCAAGCGGTTTACAACCTCGTGGAGACCGATTTCCCGACGGGACAATCTTCGACAAGAGGAAAAGAGCATGGGTGAATATTCATCAGGTTTCAGGGATTTTGAGACCCGAGTGCAGGACTCGCAATCTTGCAAGGTCTGGTTTCCCGATAAGGCAAAGGGAAGATCGCGATAGAGTGTTCTGTGGGGGATAAAGTCCTGAAAGGGATTTGAAGAGCATTCTAGCTCTTCGAGCCAATGAAGAAGAAGATCCTGGTGGTAGTAGGCGTGCCCCGGGTGGCGCGTACTGCATCAGTTGGTATCAGAGCCAGGCGTGCTCAATGCTGAACGCATTGAGCCATTCCTCAGAATGCTCATTCTTCTCTTCGTCTTCTCCTTTGGCTGTCAACTCCAATGCTACAGCTTCTTCAGCTTCATGGATGAAATCATTGAGTCGCTCCTCAGAACGCTCATTCTTCCTTCCATTCGCTTGGGCAGTTTCAAATGTCTGATCCAATTTCCTTTTTCCATTCATCACCAGTTGTGACTATTCTTCTGTTGTTGCACCATCTACAACAGAATTTTCTGCCTCCTCCTGGGCAGATGGTAGGAATATTTCAATTCCCCCAATCATCAGAATATTATTCTGATCCTTTTTCTCTGTCAGCTGCACTTGCTGATCCATATTCACCTTTGAATTTATGAGACCATCAGACAGTCTCATCTACTCAGTCAGCTCCTTTGAATGATCCAAATTCATTTTCTCATCCCTGCCTACCTGGCAATATGGGATGCTTCCGCTGCTTCCCTGGCAGACCATGAGATCAACTGACCCCATCTTCATCAACACTCCCTGTTGAATTGAACTCTTCATCGAGCCCATGAGACCTTCAGATGGCCTCACATTTTCATCTCTGCCCTCCTGGCAGTCTTTGATGCTTTCCCTTCCCTCCTGGCAGTCTTCGAGATCCCGCAGCGATCTCTTTTCATTGCCCTCTGGGCAAATTGAAGTTTCTCCACTGTCCTCCTGACAGTTCATGAGATCCTTAGTCGATCCCATTTCTGTTTCCTCGCCCATCTAGCAATTTGGAAACCTTCCACTACCCTCCTGGAAGTCTATGAGATCCCGCAACAATCTCTAATCATTCCCCTCACCGAGAATGTCTCCAATCTCTGGTTCACAGATGTAAACCATTTCCTCCTCTTCTATTGGTTTGAGGTTTTCAGCATACCTCAACCATTTTCTCAACATCCTACGTTGTCTTTTGACCATCAGCTCCCTGACTGGCCAATTCACCTTCTTCTTCTTTATGGGCCATTCATATACCCATCTTGGCTTTTTACTCCGTCGCATCTTAAATTAGAGCTCCTCCATCTCTCGCTTTATGTCAGCGAGTTCTTCATCCATTTTTGTTGCGCTCATCAGCTCTGGCTTCTTTCATTCAACATGCTTATGGCGTTCAGTAGCCATCTTGCTGTGTTTATCTACCTCCTTGGAAGATTTCCTGCTGTCACTCCGCATCCCTGAGCGTTCTAGCTTCATCTTCTCTCACAATCCTGCTGACTGTCTCTTCGACTGCTGCCTACCTGCAAGCAATCATTACAGAGTCCTCCAATAATTCTATCTTCTCCCTTGCTTTCCTCTATCTGCAAGATACAAATAGAATCTCGCTCTGATATGTATCAAGAAGATCTATCTCTTCTTCTACTCTCTCGCCTGAAATATATAGACAATAAATCTTTCTCTGATACCACTTGATGCAGTACGCGCCACCCGAGGCACACCTACTACCACCGGGATCTTCTTCTTTGCTGGCTTGAAGAGATAGAATGGTCTTCAAATCCATTTCGGGACTTTATTCCCCCACAGAACACTCTATTGCGATCTCCCCTTTGCCTTATCAGGAAACCGGACCTCACAAGATTGCGAGTCTTGCACTCGGGTCTCAAAATCCCCGAAACCCGATGAATATTCGCCCATGCTCTTTTCCTCTTGTCGGAGATTGTCCCGTCAGGAAATCGGTCTCCACGAGGTTGTAAATTGCTTGCCTTGCGAATCTCCGATTCCCGATTCTCTGATGCCACTTGCACACCACCCACGGCAAGGCTTAGCCTTCCAACACCTGTCCTCCACTCAACGTTGTGGCTGCATGGTTATCGTGTTTCAGATTTTCGCGATTCCTCCGACAACGATTCTCACAACAATGAGAATCCCGAATTGCCGAAACCCGATGCATGTGTGACCTCTGTCCCCATGTCACCGTCTCCTCAATGCTTGATCGGGTATCGCAGTATCGTGATTTCTATTACAACGATTTCCTTGCCTACGAAAATCCCAAAACGTCGAATATCGACTCTTCTATATCCTTGGACACGTGTCCCACAGATCAGCGGCTCAGATCTTGTCGAGAAATCATGAATCACGATTCCCTAATGCGCGAATTCTTCGCTCCCAGGATCTCCGATATCTCGATGGTCAAAATGCCGACGCGCATGATCTTTGCCACCTGTCCTTGCAGACGGACGGTTATGTTGTCCTCTCGCCGGATCGTATCCTCGCGCCTTCACAACCTTTGGTGCCAATTCTCTGCTCTCCCACTTACAAATTCCCGATGCGTGATGTGCCACCTGTCTTCCACCAACTCCCGTGTGATCCCACGTGCTCCAACACCTTATCAGGGAATCACATTTCATGATTCTATGATGCACCAAACCTTTATGCTCAGGATCTCCGATATCCCGATTCCCGATATGCCAATAAAGCCCTCTTGTCGAGCTTCTCCCGGTGACACTAGATGATTGCCACGCGTCCTCTCCAAGTGGAAAACCCAGATCCTTTTCATTGGTTCGCCGCCTCATGTCCTCGCACCTCGCGGCTTTGAAAGACTTCTTCTTCCTCTTCCAACTCACGATGCTCGAATCCCCGATATGGGTGATCTCTCGACATGTATCTGCTCCCCAATGAACGGTCTAGATCAACTCGCTATTTCGGGCCCCTAGATGTCCTGATAACTAAACCTCGTTTAGCTTCCTCAGATTCGACGGCTCTCGGGTATCTGTTCCAGATCTGACGACCCAGATCTGTTCGCCTCTATGCTTTTCCTATGTTGCCTTCTAGACACGAATCCACAGTCCAGGTTCTCTCGGCTGATCCAATGGTCAATGTGGCTCCTCCGACTACTTAAACTCTACACAACTTTTCTCGATCTAACGACTGTCGAGATTTTCAAGTGAGATCTGACGGCTCTCGGTCCCCTCCTTCTGTGCGCGCTTCTTTGGACGCCTTCTTAGACGTGAATCTTCAACAGTTTAGATCCCTTCTCTTGCCAATCTGACGACTAGTGCTACTCCATCCTGAGCATGCACGTACTTTTTTCCTGCCTTGGGAGAATTTTCAAGGCTCCAAAGGCCTCGACCTTTGCTTCCTTCCTCTATGGGATATATGGATTTGAGCCTCACTATGCGTTCTCCGTGACGTTATTCCTTCTGAGCTTTCTCCTTCTTTCGAACCCTCTGAGGATTCTTTGACTCCTGTGTCTTTACAGATTCTTCGCGCGTAAAGAACTATCCGTCCCGAGCTTCCATGAGTACTTAGATCCCTTAGGGGATTTCGTCTTCTTTTCTCCTCCTAAGATGGAGAATACAAATTCCTTCCTGGTCCCTTGCTCGAGCAATCTCCTGGTTGAGCCTTCGAGGTATTCAACAATCTAATAAAGGTCCCACAGTGGACTCTTTCTTCAAATGGCAGAACTCCAAGAGTTCTCTATTCTCCCATGCCTGCTTGCACGTTTTCTCGACGCCCTTCTGGAAGAGTCTCTTCTCTTTCCCAGAATGTTCAACAGTTCTGGTTTCCTCCCTTGTGCACCTATGCACTTGCTCGATGTCACCTCTGGCAGAGCTCTCTCAGAATCCTCAGTGATTCTGCCTTCTGAACTCTCAGCAAAGTTCTTCTCAATACACCTCCGTGTATACGCTCAATTCCCACTTGGCAGAACTCCTACAGAATCCTCAGTGATTTTGTCTATGACTGTGCCTCAAATACACAGCCTTACCTCCAAGGTATTCAGCAACCTTGAGGTCTTCCTCTTGAGTTATTGATCTCAGTTTTGTGCCTCAACACGTCCTTTCCTGACTCCTCAGAGTTCAGAAGTGCACTCATGCACCAACGTTCAAAGTCCGCAACACTCTGTCATACCTTCACGGCATGAAGCCTCAAGAACCTCTCATCCCTTAAATCAAACCCAACTCCTACAGAATGCATCCACACAACATACATTCACACTATAGATATAGAACACATACAGACATACATATAAGACAGAATAATGCAGGAAAAATTGCTTCCCTTATATTAATTGATGGAAAATGCCTGTATTTTTACAATGGTGTTCCTGAGCTCTCCTCGGCTCTTCTCTACTCTACCAGACTTACCCAAAAATTAGATATGAAAATATATTTTACCTGAGGGCTCATTCCTCCAGGTTCACCTACTCTATTAAATTACATTCAATTACCATGAATGGGCTATCTAGTCCAGGATTGGATCTAGATCTCAGCCATTCTTGGCATTAAAGCCGATCTACCTAACGCCTGCTCAAAGGCATGGATTTCATTGCTCACTAGCCTAAGCATTCAATTACATTTAATTACAAATATTTAAATGAGGCTACGCCTCCTTGTATGCTATGCGCGCTGACGTGGCTGGCTGGATGGCTACTGGCATGGAGAGATGCTCCTGCATCAATCCCTCCTGGATTATGTATTCTGTCCATTGGGTTCTATCTCTGAGAATTGGATTCTCAACTGCTTCATATGCCTTCTTAAAATCTGGATCATCTCTGTACATGTCCCTGAGGTCATCAAAACCCAGTGTTTTAACTCTGAACTCCTACAACAACAAACATTTCCTGCTCAAAGCATCAACAACCTTGTTAGCAGTTCCAAAAATATGCTTGATTACAAAAGTAAAGTTCTACATGTATTCAACCCATTTTACATGTCTTTGATTCAACTTGTCCTGTTGAGTCACAAACTGCAGTGCATGATTGTCACTGTATGAGACAAACTCCTTCAGAATCAAATAGTGTCTCCACTTCTTCAATGCCTGAATGATAGCATAGAACTCCTTGTCATATGTGGAGTACTTCACCTTCGCTTCATTAAGCTTCTCGCTGAAGTATGCTATTGGCCTGTCTTCTTGACTCAAGACTGCCTCTACTGCAAATCCACTTGCATCACATTTCACTTGAAATGTTTTTTGGAAATCAGGCAACACCAGAATTGGTTGTTCCATGATTTTCCTCTTGAACAGATTAAAACTCTTCTTGGCCTCTTCTGTCCAGTGAAAAGATTTATGTCTTTTCTTCACTGTTTCCATCATCGGTGCACTAATTCCACTGAAATTCCTAATGAACTTCCGGTAGAAACTAGCCAATCCGTGAAAACTTCTCACCTCAAATATGCTCTTCGGTGATGGCCAATTCTTGATCACCTCCACCTTATCTGGATCCATCCTCAATTTATCTGCAGAAATAACAAAGCCCAAATAGATGAGTTCCATCTTCATGAATGAAGATTTCTTTATGTTTATCAGCAACTTCTCTTGCTGTAATCTCTTCATCACTGTAGCTAAGTGTTTTAGATGCTCTACCTTTGTTTTACTGAAGATCAGTATATCATCGAGATACACAATGACAAATTCTTCGATGAACTCCTTCAGGACTTCGTTCATCAACCTCATGAAGGTACTTGGTGCGTTTGTTAAACCAAACGTCATAACAAGCCATTCATACAACCCTTCGTTAGTCTTGAAGATTGTTTTCCATTCATCACCTTCCCTCATATGAATCTGGTGATATCCACTTTTCAAATCAATCTTTGAAAAAAAATTTGCTCCACTTAAGAAATCCATCAGATCATCTATCCTTGGTAATGGAAATCTATACCTGATGGTTATCTTTTTAATTTCCCTTGAATCAGTACACATCCTCCAGCCTCCATCTTTCTTTGGACTGAGTACTGTCAGAACAACACATGGACTCAATATTTCTCTAACCAACCCTTTATCCAACAAATCCTGAACTTGTCTTTTGACCTCTTCATTCTCCTGTGGTGTTAATCTATACGTTGCTTTGTTTGGTAAACTGGCTCCAGGTATGAGATCAATATGATGACTCACACTTCTGATTGGTGGCAACGAACGAGGTAGTTCATCCACTACTATGTCAACGAACTCTTCCAGCAGTTCCTGAACCTCTTCTAGTAGATCATCTATCCTTGTGCTGGTTAAAACAATCGTTGGCTTCCTGACCATAATGAATTGTGGTTCCTCCTTCTTCTTGACCTCGTTAAGGAGTTCCTTCCCACTCATGAGAAGTACAATGTTACTTACTTCAGGTTTCACTTCCTTATCTTTGATTGGAAGCAACATGTGATTTCTCCCATTCTTTTCTAGGGTGTATGTGTTCATCCTCCCATCATGAATCATATTTCTGTCATATTGCCATGGTCTACCCAGCAATAAATGACAAACATCCATGGGAATAACATCGCAGAGTATCTTATCATTATATCCTCCTATCTTAAATTCAACTAAACATTGTTTAGTGACATTTACCTGATGTCCCTTTTGTAGCCATGAAACTCTATATGGACTTGGATGTTCATTCGTCGCCAGCTCCAGCTTTTCTACCATCTCCGTTGAAACGAGATTATCCGTGCTACCACTATCCACAATGACCTTGCATACCCTATCCTTGGTTTTGCAAGCATTCCAAAAAAGTCTATTTCTCTGTACTGGACTCTCCACCTCTTTCTCTGGTGTCAAAAGAAATTTTCACATCATTAGCGATCTTCTACCTTCGACATCCTCTGCCTCAACATTCTTCCTTTGTGCTTCTGTGATGTGAGTCTCTCCACTCTCTTTCTTCTTATCTAGACATTCATAAGATTTGTGTCCATTCTTTCCACATGTGAAGCACTTTATTACTCCACCTCTTCCTCTTCCTCTGCCTCTAGTACGAGGAAAAATATTATTATCAGCATAATCTCCTCTTTGTTCGGTATGCTGCCCTCTCTGTTTATCATATTTCCCTCATTGTGAGGTTCCACCTCTTTTAGTTCAATCCTGAGGTTTCTTCCAGTCCTCCTTGGGTTTCTGATTTTTATCTTGGACAACTGATTTTTCCCTGGCTTGACTTCTACCTCGGCCTCTTTGACCTTGCTTTCGGCTTAGCTTCTCTTCAGCCTTTAGAGCCATCTGATAATCATATTCCACTGTTTAGATGGTTACCATGCTCATCTCATCCTGAATGTCATATCTCATGCCATTCATGTACCTAGCAACCTTTTCATCATCGCTTTCCCGATGACCTGCCCTGATGTTCAGTTTGTAGAATTATTTGGTATATTCCTTCACTGTCATCAGCTTCTGTCTCAAATTTTTCATTCTTCAAAACAAAGTAATCTGGTAATCTCTGGGAATGAATTTTTCCTTCATCTTCGCAATCATCCTATCCCAACTCTTAAGTTTTTTCTTTCCTTTGCAGCGTCTGTCAGCTTGTAGTTCATCCCACCACAATGTTGCATGTCCTTTCATCCTTGTGACAGCATGTCTGACCTTCTTGTCTTCCTCGACATCTTCATAGTCGAAATAAGTGTCCAGAGCTCTAATCCAGTCTAGAAGCTCTTCAACATCCAGGTTTCCTTCATAAACTGGGATGTGCATTTTTGCCCTGGCACCCATCCTTGCGACAGCTCTAATCAAGCGTTCATTTGTGGCATATTCCGTTGAAACTTCTTATTCTTCATGTTCAACTTCATTTTCACTTTCAGAATCACTAAGATCCCCAATACTGACTGCGCGTCTCTGTGCTGTCTCCATGTCCTCAAGTCTGGCGCGTAAATCATGCATTTATCTTGCCATGGCTAGGTCAGGCATCTGCCTACCTCTTCTTCTTGTTATTTCCTTTTCCTCTGGCGGATCGGGTGTTTGCATGTCCCTTCTTCTTGGTGGCATGGTGAATTTTCCTTTTCCTTTCCACAGAAAGCAAAGAACCCTTTCTGTGCTCTGATACCAAACCTAACCCTGATGTCACCTTTTTCCTCGGCAAATCTTCTACGCTGACCTCTCGGTCTTAACAGATAGTTCTAACTTCACCTTCGAACTGAAGTGGCTCTTTCGATTCCTCACTAGAATCTCTGTTAAAAACCGAATTCATAGGTCCTTCCTTTTCCCTCTATCATAACTTCTGTGCATACCTGATCTCTTCCCAACTGAAATTTTAGGTTTCGGGGATTTGCGATCCCTGTTGTCAAGAACCTCATCCTTCTCGATTCCCCGATCTCTGATATCCCAAAATGTCGGAACAGCTTCAACAACGGTTAGTCTCTGTGGCTACCTTTTGGTCTATGTGACCACTATTCCATATGATCATGGTCCTAAGTCTTTCATGATTTTGGGCTTTCGAATGTTGAAACACATGGACTCCTTGTCCTCAGGATTCCTGATCCTCCGAATCCCGATTTCCCGAAATGATCTCCCTTTCGGGATTTCCCTTCATAGACCTAGATTGTTTCCATGCGTCCCCTAGAGATGGACGTTCCTCATCACTTCACAGTTTTGGGAACTAAAATGCTTATGGGTTCTTTCCCTTGGAACTCATGAAGTTCCGATTCCTGACCTCCTATATGCTGAAATGATGTCAGTCGACCCCACACCGGAGATTTCCACCTTATCGGGGTTTCAGACTTCGTGGTTCCGAAATGTGTGTGCTTCCTGTCTTCAGGATTCACAAAACACCGAATCCTGAAATGTCGATGGATTCTGATCTCCACCATGTGTTCCAACTGATGGATAGTCCTTGATCATTCACGATTTCGTGAAGTCAAATGCGGATGTCCTCCTTTCCTCCTAAACCCCAAAAATCTGACATGCGAAATGTCAATGGGCTCTTGATTATCGCCACCTGTCTCAACTAACGGACGATCCTAATTCAGTCTCGGGATTTTTTGACTTGCGATTCCCCGATGTTGTAGTTTCTCTGTCAACTTAAAACCCCGATAGCCGAAATACCGACGGGTGCTTGATCTCCTCCACGTGTCCCAACATATGGACATTCCAGATCAAGATTGGGGTTTCCACTATGAAGTGACCCGATCTCCTGTCCTCCATACTTCCAATATCCCGATGCCTTTCAGGACCTTCACTCTGCCTATGATATTTTAACCCTCGTACAACTCCAGTCAGATCCTATGGCTGATGGGTAACTAGGTGAGGATCCAACAACTCACAATCTCCTAAGCTTGAAACTCTGGAAACAGCCGTAACCTCCTTGCTTCTCTATCATATCGGATGGCTAGTGGGATTTCACTAATCCTCTACAAAGAAATTTGATCATTCGTCTTTTCCCTTCGACAACTTAGTAGGTTCAAATCCTTTGGGAGTCTTCCACGACTTCCATCCTTTCAAGAACCTCCTGCATGCATTCCTTGCGGCAACCCTCAATCACTTCGGTGCTGAAATCCTTTAACTTCGCGCACTCCTTACAGTGACAAATCCATCAATAGCTTCTCAGGTTTCAAACCTTGGATTCAAGCTTGGTCTGTGCACACATTGCACGACTCTTGTGCCTAACTGCACCTTTGAGGGAATGGGAACAAAAGCTAATCTATTTGAGCTTTCAGAGACAAACCTCTGAACCCTTTTTGTTAATGCACTCCTTGCGGACAATTCAACTGCACTCCTTGCAGGAACCCTCGCTCAGATAGAGAAACAATTGAAACTCATTTCCCAACTCTAACTCTCTCAGAATTCAAACATTTAACAAGAAATCATCCATACATAGCATAGAAAGCAAATGTATAATGGAAAGAGTAAAATTATGAACATACCATTCATCATACACATACAAGAAACAACTAAAACGCCATGAACCTGAATTAAGACTTCTTCTATTAACTTAATCTCTGTACATGGGTGTTTTTCAATTACAGTTTGTTTGTTCCAGCTCTGTATTCTCTCTTTTCTTCCTCTTGGTAATGTGCTTCACTACTCTGCTCTTAATTGGCATCCTCCTTCTATGTTACAATTACACAATGAGGGTGTCTATATGCATTTTCCCTCCACTCCTAAAACTGTCAACTCTTAGAATTTAAAGCTACCTACTAACATAAATGCCTTCTACCTACTATGGACGAGAGCAGATTGCTCAAGGTCCTTTACAATATATAAGTATGCCTCTCCTTAACTATCAGATTTACGTTTGGCGCATTTATATTCAAAAGTTTTTAAATAATTTATCACGTGTCTAAAATGTGTTGGTGCTTGCCCCACGCTCGCTTGACATTGGCGATGCTCCTGCATTAATATTGCAACTTATGCAACTATATCGCAACTTATGCAACTATATTGCAACTATATTCTCAAATATTGGTGAGTGGTCAAATGCAACTATATTGGAACTATATGCAACTATATTGAAACTTATGCAACCATCTGCAACTTATGAAACTTATGAAACTATATTCCAACTTATGCAACTATATTGCAACTATATCCAACTATATGCAACTTATGCAACTATATGCAACTTATGCAACTATATGCAACTATATGCAACTAGGTGTGGCAACTATATTGCAACTTATGAAACTATATTGCAACTATATCCAACTTATGAAACTATATTGCAAATTATGAAAAATACAGTGCCTCAGCATGTAAATGTTAAATACAGTAACAACTTATGACTACAACAACTAAATTTCTGAAATTTCATTATTTTTTTTCTAATATTACTCCAATATTTCATTTTTTAAATGTTATAGGTGAATTTCATAACTTTTGTTGATTGATTTATTGTGTCAACTTCTATCCAGGGTGACCATGCCCGAGTTTCACCCGGTACATCTCTCCAGGGTGATCGTGGAAAGGCACCCGCAGTGCCTCACCAGGTAAATGTTAAATACATTAACAACTTATGACTACAACTAAATTTCTGAAATTTTGTTATTGTTTTTCTGATATTACTGCAATATTTCATTTTTTTAATGTTAGAGATGAATTTCATAACTTTTGTTGATTGATTTATTGTGTCAACATCTGTCTAGGCTCCCATAGAGGATATTTATGAGGAAATATATTATTCGACAAATCCAATGACAACTGTAACGAAGGCCTTGAAGAAGGCTAACATGGAATATCTAGGTTTGATTAGCAAAAGACCCCTGACACAGGAGGACAGGGAAAGAATTGTAGAGCTACAAACTACAATAACTAATTTTGGGGTAAGTGGCATCTTTACATATTTTTATTAGCTATGACAATTTCATATCCGTTTTTTAGTTATATATTTTGTATATAATCTGATAAAGAAAAGTTTTCTGTTTGTAGGAGTTTTTAAACCTTGTGCATGGGGAACCTGTCGATCCTGCAACTGCTATAGGTAGTAGTGAGGGTCCAATGCAAAATAAATGTTGACATAGCAAAGTGCAAGTGAGGATTTTTGAGCCTCCTGAGGTTCCCCTAGAATCCATTGATGAGCGGGGTGATTTTGACCAACATGACATGTCGAAGCATGATGAGCTGTATCCTGGGACTCCACATGATGAATCTGAAGAGGAACATAGTGTAGGTGCACATGATCCTATTCTTCATGGAGCAAAATGAATTAAAAGAACCGGATCACTAGATGTCATCTTTCTAGTGGATGACACATGTGTTCCGATAAAGATTCAGAAGATTGCAGGTAATTGTCCCATTAATTGATTCATTTTTTTCATGAAATTGAAATGGACATTTGTTGAGATTATTAATTGATTAATGGATAACACATTACTGCAGGAAACAATGTTTTCTATAGAAACTTACATGACAAAGCATTGGAGCTATTTGGCCCCACCATTCGCACACGGTGGAATGGCCAATAATGAAAAAAGAAAGATGATTTAATAGATCACATGGTAAACTTGTTCGGCAACACTTTCAACAAGAAAGTGGTTACAAAGTTGGCCAATGAGAATTTAAAATACACCAGGGCCCAATATAGGGATAAATTGCAAATAGACCTCAAGCACGAGCACCCTCCCATGGTTCCCAAGAAAGAGTGGAAGGCGCTAATAGAGGATGCAAATGAGAACTTGTTTAAAAAACAAGGATGACAACCACGAGCTGGTCAAGAAAGGTACAACACATGTCATACTATTAGTGAAATATGAGCATTTATGTTTTTCTTTCCTGTTTTAAGTAACAATTCCAATATCTAATTTTTTTCAAAAATTCCATATGTAGGCTACCAGACACATCCAAAGCAACAAAGGACATAGTGGAAAAAAAAGGGCATCATAAACTAGGCTAGGGTGGTTACGGAAAACTCAAAGCCTGAATAGTAAGATTTAAATGATTAACCGTGGTTAATATTTATTTAACAGTAGCGAACAAATATATGTTTTTGTTATTGGTATTTTTAATGGTGTTATGCATTGCAGTTAAATATGTTTGACACCGCTGCCACCGAGGAGGACCTGAAGCTTGGTTACAAGCATGGTTTTAAAAGTGTGATTGAATATAGAAAAATCTTGGGCCAGACTCCTATCTCCCTAGCCACGCAGGTAAATCAAATGAATAGGTAAACCACAGTAGCATGCTTGTAAAGTCTATTCATATTTTATTATATCACCCTTAACTAAGTATTTATGTTTGTTTTCAAGAAATAGTGCTACCGCAATAGTGAATCAAGCGGTATTCAGCAAACACTGTGTCATACAAGGGTCCACATGTCGAGTGATAGTGTAGAGAAGAGTACCCATTTCGGTATGTATGCTTCAGAATTAGAAATATTTACTATAATTGTAGATATTTATTTCCTCACTTATACTTATATATTATCTTCTCAAAATTGAAGAGCATGTAGCTCAGGAGGGTGAAATGTGAGAGAAACCAAGTGGATAGGAAATTAATGCACCAACTGTCCTAGCTACAGAGACAAGTAAAGAGAAATAGTGTAATGTTAATCAAAACAATAAATTAGTTATTTCAATTATATTTCAACATATCGATATGATCATTTTCGTTGTTCTAGTTCATGACCCTGAACAGATGCCAGCTAACCCTTCTCAGTGACGTACCAGAAGTATGGTACATGAGCGCACACAAACAATAGAAGGACATGGAACACAAAATACAATGTCCTTGGATGATGATGTTTCTTTACAATTGTCCGTTTTATGAATGTAAAGAAACATAAATCAAAGAAAAAATAGATGTATAATTTCATGACCTGTTTTTGGATCTTTATCGATTTTTATATCTTCATATGTTTTGATGACTATCTAAGTTATGCTTTAATGTCTATATGTTTTCTATATAAAGAAAATCATTTGTTGGGTATG
>JZKD02S2337298.1:86299-100874 GCA_000966675.3 Picea glauca
CCTATTTCCTGTTACACATTTTTGCAGTCAAAAAATCCGAGGTATTCAATTTGACCATCGAGTCCTCATGTTTCCTAAGTATCCCTTGACACCCTATTTCGTATTCCATCTCCTTCGAACCTATATGTGACATTCAGAACAATTATGGACAATATACAATGCATATTCTTATTTAGTCCTTCTGATGTTCATATACACATGATTTCATCAGAAAAAGTTGGACTAGTGACATGGCCATGAGCAGTCAATTATCGCAAACATCAACAGACCAACAAGGCCAAAGGTAAATATACATACATTACGTTCCTCATATGTTTACCAAACAAATATCCTCAACTATTATTCATCTATGCCATGGTAAATATGTTGATGTCATCTGCAACACATACTTTGCAGTTCACAAGAAGTATCAACGAGTGTAAGTGAGATGTCGAACATAGCGCAAGTTCCACATACTAAGAGGTCTGGTTGCAAAATTTTGTCTCCATACTTCATCCAAGTTGTGTGTCTACTTATACATTTATGCCAAGAAAAAAAAAACAAAAAAATAATATAGACTACCATTCACATTACTTTTCCTGTTCAAAACATGTCACTAGGTATAAACTTATAACACCCAAAATACTATTAATAGAGGGCTTGAACAACCACCGAATTGGATAAGTGATCGTCGGGGATATAATGGTCATGTATATCACCTACTTGGACAAGGAAAACAAAACTAGATCCATTATGTGTGCTGACATGAAAAACAATGAGGCCCCAATGACAGTCACACTGACTATTCCCACACAACTTGTCTAGAAACATGCATAAAAGATATTTCCAGGTAATGGGATATCCATTAAAATTTTTAGTATATTGCCCAAAACAATATGATGCAGGGGCATCTCTCCAACCCAACAATGCGCCAGCTAAACAACACATTCAACACACATTCAAGGAAGGGAGAGGCGCCAACCCTCTCATTTTAAATTTTAAATTGTAATTAAATGTTTGTAAGGATGGAAGAGACAAATCGATGCCTTTTTGTAGATAGTAGATAGGGTCACCTTTAATGGTTGATAGTTTGATAAGATCTAGATCCGATTCAGACAAGACAACCATTGAATGTAATTCAATGTAAATTAATGAGAGTAGGTAGCTTGGAGGGAAGGCTCGAGGAGCCCCTCTTTTATAAAAAAAGATATTTGTATCTAGAATTCATTAAACAAGGCTAGAATAGATTAGAAGATAGATTGGAGAGAAGAGAGGAGAGCCAAGACTCTGTTGCAGTCTGATCTTTTGTACACATTCTAAACAAGAATTCTTAGATTAATACAAAGAGCAGTTTTTCTTGCATGAGAATCTTTATGTGTTTATGTGTATTTTGAATGAATGTCTTTTATGTGTTTATATTCATATGTTGTAGATGTATGTTAGATTCCATATGCGGGGATAGATAGAATTTCCTATCTGTGGGTTTTCTGATTTCAGTCTAGGTTCTTTGTGGCTTAATGCAAGGGGTTGCATGTCATAGCGTTGAGGACTCTATGAGCCAGTGCAAAGAGTGCACATCTGAGTTCTGTTGAATTCAAGAAAATATGTGCCAGGAGGGCACATGAGAGGAATCATAAACTCAAAGGAGAACCTCAATTTTATTGAAAACCTTGGAGGAAAGATTATGCAGAGGAGTGCACAAAGAGAGAAGACGGAATTGTAGAGGATTCTGTGAAGCTCTGTCAGGTGGGCATTGAGCGAGTGAAAGGAGTGCACAAGGAGAACTCTATTTCAAGTTCATAGATAAGAGAAGTGTCAAGGAGAATACATTTACAGATTTATTGAATACTCTGTCAGCTCAGTAAGGAGTTCTTGAGAATAAGTTTCCATGAGGGAACTTATATCTCTTCGAGGGACATAAGGGATAGAGACCTTTGAGGTTCAAGCAGTTGAAGCTCAAGGAGGTAGAGTTGTTGAACACTCTAAAGGAAGACCTGTGATAGGAGTGCACTAGGCCAAAAATCGGTCGAAGTGTTGAAAATATCCAGTTGAAGTCCAGTCAGAGAGAAAGGAGTGCACGCAGAGAGAACTTGTTTCAAGTTCCAAATCTCAGGAGGTCGAGCATAGGGTGTGTCAGGAGAAGCACAAAAATTCTTCTTAGGAAGACACATAAGGGTCGAGTCCCTTAGAGATTGAGAAAGTATAGAGATCATAGGAGATAGAACAAGGAGTGTGCAAGAGTGGACTTATTTCAAGTCCCAAAGCTTAGGAGAGACAATGGCTTTAGAATGTAGGTGAGATTCAAGACATCGAGATCACAACAGAAGAATCAAAGGTTGAGGCCTTTGAAAACACTTGAATTCTTCCAAGTCTAGGAAGAAAGACAAAGCTCAGGAGGAAGAGCAACAACAACCATTAGATCAGCTGTAGAAGAAGAGATCTAGAGCATTGAATCTCACGTCTAGACACACATAAGCAAGCACAAGAGGAGAATATATCTTAGCTGTAGGATCTGAGCGCGTGGACCAATAGTCGTTGAATCCAGAGGAAGGTGCACGAGGTTTAAACCCTTCGATAGTGTACAGAAGAGTGGAATTTGCAAAGTCCCAAGTTTTTGACATCATTAGGACCGTCCATCGGAAGGGACGTGTGGCAACCGATCAACATTTCGCTAACTCGCAACTTGAAGAGGTTAAAGGGAAAGTTTGCGAAAACTCATGAAACGTGAATTTGTGAAAATATCACAGCCATTGATCAGGGATCGATCTACACCATTGATTTTCCAGGAGGAATTTCGACATTTCGGGAGTCGAGAGAACATAGGTGATTCACATTGGGAATTTTTTATACATGAAATCTCGACACGCTTGAGAGTTGAGCCCTGGGTCATGATAAATGGTGACATGGATGGAGACCAAGGGGGGAGCTAGGGACCATTAATCTTTTTTCAGGATTTCAGGAGTCGAGGAGTCAGAGTTGGCTCACTCGTAAAGTCCCAACATGTGAAATAACGATGCACCGTTTGTGTAGGTGTGTGGTCACAACTCATGGTAGTGTGGAGGTGAGGCTCGCACTTAGTGCTTAGTCATGTAGGAAGAGTTTCATAAGGACCTGTGGATATTTTTTCATGGGATTCCAGTAGGGAATCAAAGAGCTAGTCCATCTCGAGAGAGAGAATTGGAACGATATTTGACTGGGAGGTCAGTGGACCCTGCCGAGGCAGAGGTAGGGGGTCTGCATCAAGTGGTATCAGAGCCACTTTTTTCCTGTGGATTTCAGATAGAGGGAGGCAACATAAATAAGAAGATAGTTCGATACCATCAAGTGGCATCAACATCTGAAGATAGGGTGTTGATGCTCTATGCGTGGAGATCTGTGCGCATGTAGGCAATAGACAATTGATAGCCAGGTGAGTTGTAGAAAGAGCCGGGAATGCTCTCAGTTGCAGAGTGAACAAAAAAATTTCCAGGAGGGCAGGTGGAGGAAGACGATGACTACTGAAGGCCATGAACGTGGCCCAAGAAAATACTTCCAGCATAAAATCAAGGCTGAGATAGATAAAGAGCTCGTTGAGGTAAGAGAACAGATGGATAAGCTTGCATTTTAAATGCAATAGGATTCTAATGTGCATTGGTTGTATGATTGGCCCATGAAGATGAAAGTGAAGTGGTCAGTTAAGAAATTGTTGGCTAGACGACAACGAAGGCTGTTGAAAATGTGGCTGAGGTATGTCGAAACCCTCAGTGGAATAGAGGAAGTGGTTCACATCTGTTAGCCAGAAGCTGGGAAGAGTCTCAGTGATAATGAGGAGAAGAGATCAAGTAGAGATCTCATAAACTGCAAGTTAGGCAGTGAAAAAATTTCAGGTTGCCAGGAGGGCAATGAGATGAGATTAGTCGATCTCATACACTGCCAAGTGGGCAGAGAAGAAATCCCAATTTTCCAGGTGGGCAAGGGAGAGAAGATGAACTCAGCTGAGAGTTCATGTCAGCAAGGAGAGTTGATGGAGAAGGATCATAATTACATTCTGATCATTGGGGGAATTGAGGTATTCCTTCCAAGTAGCCCAGTTGAGGCCAGTGAATGTGTTACCGACACAACATCAGGAGAAGGACAACCAACAATGACTATCATAGAGGAAGAGAAGGAGCAGATGTTGATGTTTGCCCCAACAAAATAAGAGCATGCAGTTGATATGCTCACTCCATGGGAGAAATATTTGAGGTTGTTGGAGAATTAGCTAAGCCATCCAGGCACTGAAGATGACTGCCATGAGCAAATAGTCATGTAGATTGAAGAAGAAAAATTCTAGTCTGAGTAGAAGATGGAAACATGCCAGCAGAAGAGATAATAGTCAAGTTGTCGAAGGAGGAAGATGAGCAACAACTCAGTGATGAGACAACAGAACTGGAGTCTGCAACAGGGTGGTTGGTTAGTGCCACAAGATATGAATATAGCAGGGGGGATCATGATGATCTACCCATTGCCGAGAAGGAAGTGCAGCAGAGAAGATTTCCAGAGAGCTAGCCATTGTATCAGCTGGAAAAAATGATAGAGGAGATAAGAAGGTTGATGTTGAAGTCAACAGAAGCAGTGAGAAAAGAGAAGTTGAGCAAAAGGAAGCCTGCAAGAGCAGTAGGAAAACAACAACAACAACAAAGCAGTGGAGCAGATGAAAAACTCCAAAGAACAGTTTGGGATCCAGGTGGATTTCAACAGAGCTGGGAAGCTCATGAGCAACAGCTCATGATTTTTTCACATCAGTGGAGTATGATGCATGAGCATTTCTCCAACCCAACAACGTGCTAGATAGATAGCACATTCAACATGCATTCAAGGAAGTGAGAGGCACCAACCCTCTCATTTTAAATTTTAAATTGTAATTAAATGTTTGTAAGGATGGAAGAGACAAATAGATGCCTTTGTGTAGATAGTAGATAGGGTCACCTTTAATGGTTGACAGGCTGATAAGATCTAGATCCGATTCAGACTAGACAACCATTGAATGTAATTCAATGTAAATTAATGAGAGTAGGTAGCTTGGAGGGAAGGCCTGAGGAGCCCCTCTTTTGTAAAAAAATATCTTTGTATCTAGAATTCATTAGACAAGGATAGAATAGATTATTAGATTGGAGAGAAGAGAGGAGAGTCAAGACTCTGTTGCAGTCTGAGCTTTTGTACACATTGTAAATAGGCATTCTAAGATTAATACAAAGAGCGTTTTTTCCTGCATGAGAATCTTTATGTGTTTATGTGTATTTTGAATGAATGTTATTTATGTGTTTATATGCGTATGTTGTAGATGTATGTTAGATCCCATCTACGGGGATAGATATAATTTCCTATCTGTGGGTTTTTTTATTTCAGTCTGGGTTCTTTGTGGATTAATGCAAGGGGTTGCATGTCAGAGCATTGAGGAATCTATGATCCAGAGAAAAGAGTGCACATCTGAGTTTTGTTGAATTCAGGCAAAGACGTGCCAAGAGGGCACACCAGAGGAATCATAAACTCAAAGGAGAACCTCAAGGTTACTGAACACCATGGAGGAAGACTATGCAGAGGAGGGCACAGAGAGAGAAGACATAATTGTTGAGGATTCTTTGAAGCTTTTCCAGGTGGGCATTGAGAAAAGGAGTGCACAAGGAGAAATTTGCTTCGAGTTCAGAGATAAGAGAAGTGTCAAGAAGAATAAACTTACAAAGTTACTGAATACTCTGTAAGCTCAGGAAGGGGTGTTGGAGCATAAGTTTCCAAGAGGGAACTTATATCTCTTCGAGGGAGAGAAGGGATAAAGACCTTTGAGTTCTGAGCAGTTGAAGCTCAAGGAGGAAGAGTTGTTGAACACTCTAAAGGAATACCTGTGCTAGGAGTGCACCATGCCAACACTCAGCCAAAGTGTTGAAGACAACCATTTGAAGGTCGTTCAGAGCACAAGGAGTGCACACAGAGAGAACTTGTTGCAAGTTCCAAAGCTTAGGAGGTCGAGCACAGGGTGTTCCAAGAGAAGCATCATAATTCTTCTAAGGAAGACGGAAAAAGGATGAGTCCCTTAGAGATTGAGAAAGTCTGAGCTCAGAAGAGATAACACAAGGAGTGTGCAAGAGTTGACTTATTTCAAGTCCCAAAGGTTAGGAGAGACAACGTCTTTAGAACGTAGGTGAGACTTAAGACATCGGGCTCACATAAGGAGAATCAAAGGTTGAGGCCTTTGAAAACACTTGAGTTCTTCCAAGTCTTGGAAGAAAGACAAATCTCAGGAGGAGCGACAACAACCATTAGATCAGCTGTAGAAGAGGATATCTGGAGCATTGAATCTCACATCCAAACACACAGAAGAGAGCGCTAGAGGAGAACAGATCTTAGCTGTAGGATCTGAGCACGTGGACCAACAACCGTTGGATCCGAAGGAAGGTGCACAAGGGTTAAACCCTTCGACAGTGTATAGAAGAGTGGACTTTGCGAAGTTCTAAAGTTTTGACATCATCAAGACCATCCATCGGAAGGGATGCGTGGAAGTCGATCAACATTTCGCTGAATTGTGGCTTGAAGAGGTTAAAGGGAAAGTTTGCAAAAACTAGCGAAACGTGAATTCATGAAAAGATCACAACCATTGATTAGGTAGCGATCTGGACCATTGATTGTTGAGGAGGAATTTTGGCATTTCGGGAGTCAGGAGAACATAGGTGATTCACATTGGGAATTCCCAATATGCGAAATCTCGACGCGCTTGAGAGTTGAGCCCCTGGTCATGATGAATGGTCACACGGACGGAGGCCAAGGGGGGGATAGGGACCGTTAAGCTCTTTTTGGGATTTTGGGAGTTGGGGATTCAAGGTTGGCTTACTCGTACAGTCTCGACACATGAAATCGTGACGTGCCTTTTATGTAGGCATGCGGTCACAACTCATGGTCATGTGGAGGTGAGGCTCACTATTAGTGCTTAGTCGCGTAAGTGGAGTTTCATAAGGACCTGCGGATATTTTTTCATGGGATTCCAACAGGGAATTGAAAAGCTAGTCCATCTCGAGGGAGAGAATTGGAACAATCTTTGACCGAGAGGTTAGAGGACCCCGTCGAGGCAGAGGTAGGGGGTCTGCATCACAATATATGACTGTGGTGATTGTTATCAGATTATATCTCTCAACGAAACAAGTATTGTGGAAAAAATTCCCACTATTTGTTTAGAATATCATTTCATCCTAGACACAACTATCATCCAACTTGCACAAAGCAATGACACTTACCCAATTGGAACCATTGGTGTAGCTGTCACACTCGCGAGAAAACTTGGCTCGCAACACATTCTCCATATAAAATATGGAGAGTCAGACAACAACAAGGCAATGGTACCATTCTCCATATCTAGTTTTGTCCTTTACTTTCACATGTCCATGTATCTCGGTTATGTTACAAAACTATTGCACTGTTTCATGTTGCAGCTACAATTGTTTGACACCTATTCAAATTTTTTTTCCTCAATGAAATAACAATTGCATAAAGGGAAATTTCCACTTATGCTCTTCAAAAATATAACAAATAAAAGAGATGTTAAAGAAAGGATCTTTCACACAACCCAAGCAACATTTGTAACATAATTGCGAACATACACAGTACAGGATCTCAAGAAACTAACTAGCTCTACAACTGTTGTGCATATACATCTACAATTTCATCCTCACTTTTCTCATACAAATTTCCTTCTCCAATTTCCTATAGTTTTTTTTTTGTGTGTGTGCAGTTATATATTATATTGTTCAATATATTAACTACTATGCTCATGTGCCTAGGTTGAGGGTGTTTTGGTTGCAGCGAATGCGTACTCTACCCCCTTCAATCCTATATGTGCCAAATGAAACTCTCCTACTTCCGCTTTCTTAAATGATGGTACAATTGATTGTATGAGATGCAGTAAAAAATTCCCTTACATGTATAGACATTGCCTCAATGCTGCCATCCGAACCATAGGCAAAACAATCGTACATTGTACAATTAGACAACCTATGTTACAAGATGTGCTTCCTAGGTTAGCAGAATTTCCATATGAAGTATACCTACAGAAAAAGGAAAATAGTGTCTACATGATGCGTGACTTTCGAATACATAGAAAATTTACTTTAAATGAGGACAATGCAATATTGCATATCGACTGAAAAAAAATAAATCTTGTCAAGCTTTGGCAGGAAACGAAAAAATATAATGTGTCTGTAATTTTTCTTCAATACCTAGATGAGTGTTCGTCGGACTTGAGTTCTTCGTAGTTTACATCTATGGATGTAAAATTTTCTTTCCAGAGATTTTTTCTCTTTTTGTGCACTTGAAAAAATAAGGAGAATCTAACTACAAATCAAATCATTGTTGTTATTTTGATGGTTTTTTGCATCAAGTCCCAGTAAGAATTTTTCATATTTGTTGGGGTGTCCAAATGAAAATAAATGGTGGCTAGCCATGGATTTTTTGGAGGAGTCTGCACCTTCTTGGGTGCCCAAACTGGAAAAATGTTTTCCAACTATATAACCATGGCATGATTTCTACATTTTTTGGGTACCCAAATAAAAAAGAAGATGATCCCCACCTATACACTTATGGTATGATATCTTCATTTTATCGATGCCCTAATTGAAAACAAAGGGCTCAACATGGATTGAAGCATGAGCTTGAGATCTTCAGAAATCGCTATAGAAATTGGGGAGTTAAGGCGTTGGAATTCATACAGGCAGGTGCATTTATTGTTGATGTACAAGCGCATAATATTGTTTAGTCCAGAAATGGGAAGCATGAGGAGAAACCCCATACAAAGTATCCAACTGCGAATAAATCAGGCCCATCCTTTGAACCGTCAAAATGGCTTGTTCCTCTGGGAAGAACCATCAGTTATTTCCAATAATATTGGAGATTTGGCATTGTTAAAACTGGTAGTGATAGAACATGTCACTATCAGAAGCAAATGTCCATAGTGATATTGCTTCATGGAAAAATGGTAATCATAAAGTTTCTTGTTCCCCATTTGGGGGTTTGGTTATAGTTGGGATACAATGGCGAAGCTTCGCTAGTTTTGTGTTGTCTTGTGTTTGGCAAAATTTTGTTCATATCTCATGGCCCCAATTATTTTCTCATGGGAACATATACCATATGAAAGAGAAAACCAATGCCACGTGTTTTTTTTTATATATATCAAATTGTTTGATGCATAGGTCGATGCGTACTTCTCTATGGAACCTTGTGGGATCTCACTTGGCACCTTCTGTGTTCATGCGTTTCCTTGTGCCTCAACTTTCAATACATTTGGTGTTTACTTGGCTCTTGGTTTTATGATTCGTTCTAGAAAATTAATGTAACATTCAGGATCTTGGCAGTTTTTCTATGATCTTAAAGAATATACATGACCTTCTTTTCCTTTTAATATAAGCTCTCTGATGAAAATCTAGTATGTGGCTCGTTTTAACACTTTTCCTTGATCGATGAACTTAGCAAAATTTATCTCCGAGAATATTTTGAAATAAAAGGATATATACTATGTGAAGTCCAATGGAACTATCATATCAACGATAGGACATTAAATTCAAATTTGTCTTAAAATTCAAATTCGTCATTGTTATACTTATGGTGAAGTTGGCGGTACAATAATTTTACTTAAACACCCCAAAATTGATTTTCTTGTGGCTTTTCGATGCTTCTCTTATACAAGCACATCCTAGAAACTATAAGCATGGATCGTTTTATCTATTCCTTGATTGAAGAACATTTTCACCTGTTTAATGCACTTCATAGTTACTGTTAAGACCATCAATGGAACTTTCTTACACTAATTCCCACTTCTAAAAATTGCCATCCCCTTTCTTTTTTCCCTCTTCTTTCCCTTTTTGGTTACTTAGTCATTTTTCAGAAAATGTCTAGGTGCAGGGGTTGGTGGATTCATGTCTTCAAATTTCCACTGATACTTTTATATCACGAGTCTGACCAACCACTTTCCCATTTCATATTCAACAAACTTTTTGGAACGTGGGTTCCCATATAGGCAAGTTCAACATCGAGTTTCCATTGTTCCACCTCTTGCAAACAACACCAGAACTTCCTCGATCTACAAATTGGCAACCAAATTCCCCTTTCTTTTTTCTCGTTTTCTTTCCCTTTTTGGTTACGTAATCATTTTTCTGAATGTCTCATGCTTTTATATACAACACCCAAAGTTCCACAATATACAAATTGACTGTCAAAGTCTGTCATTGTCCCCTGTTCCATGTTACACATTTTGCAATCAAAATTTGGGATACATACAATTTGACCATCAGGCCCTCATGTCTCCTGAGTAGAACTTGTGGCCTTGTTTTCAAGCTCATCAATATTCCCTGTTTCGAGTATGTCTCATGCTTTTATATCACAATCCCGACCAACCACTTACCCATTGCATACTTGGCCACTATGACCATCGTCGGTTCTTGGCCAGGCTTGCTCAACATTGTGCTTACATTGTTCCATTACCTTCAAACAACACCCAAAATTTTGTGATATACAAATTGATCGTCAAAATTCGTCATTGTGCCCGGTTCCATGTTACACATTCTGCAGTCAAAAGTTCGGAGACATACAATTTGACCATTGGCCCCTCATGTCTCCTGAGTATAACTTGTGACCCTATTTTGAAGCCCACCCGACCGCTTTCTATACTTGCGCATTTATTGGAATCTCTTTCGTGGGTTGGCGGGTGGACAAAATGTGCAATGCTTAATCTCTCTTCGCCATCCCTTCCACCTTCGTACTTCTTTCTAGATATACAATTATTAATCTTTAATGCTAATATCTCATCATGGAGGAACCGTTAAGATTGTCATTAATGTCCAAAAGGTTGGAGAAGATTTTTCATTAATACAAATTAAACCAAGATTTGAGAAGAGTTGTGTTATCCTTTCCAAGTATTCATTTTAAGCATCATGCAATCTCTTTCATGCATTGTCCGATTGGCTCCTTTACAAAATCTCTAATCCTTAATTGCTCTTTGTCATCACCACCAACTTCACACTTTTTTCCAAATATGAAATTAGTAAGCTTTAATGGTAACAACTCATTATGCACGAACCGTGGAGATTGTCATTGATCAACGAAAGGCTCGAGGAGATATTCCATTGATACACATTAAACCAAGATTTGTGGAGGGTTATATTATCCCTTCCGAATTTTCATTTCAAACATCATCTAGAGAAAACGGAAATTCTCGTTAACTTATGGAAGTAGTTTGACAATATTTCTATCCAGATATAGTAAACACCTTCGGGCATGATGATCATAGGTTCCAGTACTCCAAGGAATATTCTTACTACTCATCTACCTCTGCCCAGGAGAAAAAAGGAGATGGGCCCTTGGTGCACCGAGAGATATATTTCAAGCCAAAGAATTCCAAGGCAACCCCGCCTTCTTAGACAACCTTCTCGCATGCATTGATGGTTGGCGCAGAGGTTGATGCGGTCGATTTCGATCTGGGAGAAGATGATCTGATGGAAGATGATATGACAATGGATGATGCCAATGAAGACGTTGTTCCCACTCATGCACCCAAATTGAAATCAACCATAATGTGGGTCAATTCCCAGCTCGATGATGGCGGCCCTGACAAGACCAAAAGAAGGGGTTTCAGAAAAGAAACCGACGCTGAACGCAATAGCCGCTTTGCAGATCGAGAGTAGGAATTCTAGATGTCCAAATTAGTTTGTTCTGGGAAGAAGTCTTTCACTGTAAGGAAATGGTCTCTTGATGCTCCCAGATATATATTTCAAGCCAAATAATTATTCAATTACAGGACCACTCTCCTGTTCTCTGGATATACAATTAACATATTAGGGGATGAGGACCAAAACTCCAATTGGTGCAAGGAATATTCCTAATACTCATCTTCTTCCACCTAGAATGGACTAATTTGGGCCTCTAGAATTTCTTATGAAACCTGTGTCTCTGAAGTCTTCGACTGTGAGGAGGTGGTCTCTTGGTGTGTCCTAAATTTCAATTTCGGGCTTTTCTGCTTGCCCTGCGACCTTTTTCATATTCTTCCCCACGAGAATCTTGTGAGAACTATCAATTTTACCATGAGGATGGTGTTGGGCACTTTAATTTTATAAATAAATAGATGATTAAGGTGTTCAATATAAATTGTCAAACCCAGGGAAGTTTTGTTATTGCAAGATAATTGTGCACAATCAATGCTAGATTGATGAAAGCAAACACTAATCAAGTTGTAGTATTGAAAGAAACAGAGTTTTGAAAAAATGAACACTAACACAAGTTGCCGACATAGCTGGAGTTCTAATCTACTATTGTAGAATTGGAATCACACTTGCATAATTGAAATCTAAATTGATGAGTGTATAAGAATCTTGGATTATCTGTTTTATTCTAATTTTTTGTTTTATTCTTGCAGAAGGGAATTCTGTGCTAATTGCCGAAAATAAATCTACTTTAATTACAGGAATGAAATTCACACTTCTAATTACTTTTGCTTAAAAGTAAAGTTTTACCTAGTGCGGAAATACAATTCTCCAGCAGTATACAACACTTGATTTCTAATTCTCATGAGACACACTGATGCGGATTAGATAGGAAGGGACTGAACTGCAACAACAATTGTACTCTAAGAAAGATAAACAAATAATCACAAAAATCAAAGTAGCTAATCTAAAAATCAAAACAAAGGGGAGTCTGTGAGGAAGGTGGGCCCTTTCCTTCTCATTGGATCCACTCAAAAAGATTATAGTAGGTTGGAGAAACTCAAATCGCTTTCTTTATTAAAATCGCCAAAAATGTTCAATTACAAGTTGCTTCAATTTACTTCACAATTCCATAGCTAATCTTTGGTACCAATGATTACAAAATCTCTTCTATTTAAAGATAGAGTCATCCAGTTAAAATAGACTCGGAACAGCTTTTGGAATCTCAGATTCTCAAGTTGTTCACAAGATATAATAGATCTATCATCTTCACCAAATTCGGAGAAAAAATCAGTGTGAGCAAAAACATGTAACAACACAAGATCAATCTTCAGGATTCGGTTTTCATTATCGGTGGCCATCTGTTGCATCGAGTGTAACAACTTTTAGGATTGGTGCACATCTGTTGCAGTCAGTGTAACAGCTTCCAGGATTGTTGGGTGTCTGTTGCAGCAAATGTAACAGCTTCCAGTAAAGGTGTGCAATTGTTGTAGTCGTGTAACAACATGCAGGACTAGCGCACAACTGTAACAATTGGTGTAACAACAACGATCTTTCTTCAAGTCTTGGTTGTTCTACACATTTTGATCATTAGTTGCACATTTATGGGTAAAATATGAGAAATAGTACCAATCAAACGTGTTAAGCAAATAAGAATATCAAAGCAAGATCAATGATTCATACCTTGGGAAAAGGTTCTTAGAAAGCATTAAAGTAGGCATTTAGTATAGAAATGATAAGGTTGAAAGGGAAAAACATATAGTGAAAAAGGGACATTTCTGGGTCCTAACATGCCCCCCAACTGAAGACATTGCATGTCCTCATGCAAAACACTTTCAAGCCTTACACTGAATCTGATTTATGGAGGTGACTCCTCCCATGAAAACTGCTAAGACAAATCGCTAATTACCGATATGGAAGACTATGTGTACCCCCAATATCTGTTATCTCAAAAAATTGTCCTTCTTGCCATGTCTTCTAGAACATAATTATTTTAAGTGTGTAACAAAGGTTCTTTTGTTTGAGTTGTTGGTGAACCAACAACTACTCTATTACGTTGAGATCTCCTCTGCCTTACTAGTTCTTGTGGAGCAGTAAGGTCATATTATGTCTTGACTGAGAGATTGACTGGTTCTTTAGGCTGACCAATGACTGGTACTTTCACTACTTTATACTCTGCCTGGAAATAAACATTACCACATTCAGAGCACATGAGCTCTCTATTTTGGTCCATAATAGCTTTTGTGAGTCATAAGATGTCCAAGGCTATCTCCTATGAATTCTTCTGATGAGAAACCTGCAATTCTTCCTTTAAGGAAGCCAACTCTGCTTTGAGGCTATCATTTTCCTTTAATAGTTCAGTAATCCTGTAATTTTCTGTATCCTTGATCTTCTTCTCAATTTGAGAAAAAAGTTGAGCAAGTGGCACATCCTCACTATTTTGTGTAACTGTTTCTTGTGTGACAGATACACCCATGACTTGTTCCTGTGGAACAATTGATTCTAGCCTAACTAGTTCTTGTGGAATAGTCTTTCTCTGGGTAGATGGTTCTTGTGTAACAACTAAGTTTGGGATGGATATATCCTATGGAACAGTGTCGTCCTAGGCAGTTGGTTCTTGTGTAACAACCATGTTATTTAAGGGGATTGGTTATTGTGTGGCAGTCTCTTTAACAATGGAGTGATAACTGGTTTGCAATCTTCCATTCCGAACCTCTTTAGCATTTCTCTGATATACTTGGTTTGAGAAATAAAAATTCCTTGGTTGCTTTGACGTATCTGAAGTCCTAGAACGAAGGATAGTTCTCCAAGTAATGACATTTCAAATTCACTCTGCATGTCTTTTGCAAATTTCTGGCTTAACCTGTCATCATCACTACCAAAAATAATATCATCAACATAAA
>JZKD02S2337298.1:100884-113960 GCA_000966675.3 Picea glauca
TGAAAATATATCATAACTCATACCGTTACCCATCAAACAAACTTGGGTCCATTACCCAAACCTGGGGTCTCTAACTTCTCATGGCCATAACTCTCTAACCGTGAGGAATTATGTGTCATTCCACATACCAATAGAAATGACATGACAAGAACTATCCATCTAGGATATTTTCCCTAACAAATTCACTTTCCTTCATCTCATTATTCCACAATTAAGCATGGTTTCTCTTACTCCATAAAGTGTCTTCCCGTGAGGGCTTTCACCATAAGGGGACCACTTTGGAGTTCATCCATATTTACTTCTTATCAACCATGAAAAAAATTTAATGAGTCATATTTACATCAAACAATATTGGGTCCATTACCCAAACCTTTGTGCTACGGGGCTTTCTTCAAGGGTTGACATCAATGACAACCAACCTTAATCAACAGGGGTGATTGGATTTCTTTACAAAGTGAGCCATATTATGCAAGCAATGAACAAGGTAATAAGGAATGTTTATTAGATTCTGATGTCTCAAATGTGACAATAGAACAAAAACAAAAAAATAAACAACTTGATATCTCCCTTCACATGTAATGTACCTTTTGATGAATTCTGATACCTTCCCCCATTGCTCTAGTAAGGAACTTACATATGCACCTCGACCTTTGGTCTGTACTTGCTCATTTCCCATGAGAAAACCCTTTGTGTCAAGAAGATGTGCTTTCCTGTTAAACCATTTTGCTCCTGTGGTCGACAACCTTGTCACAATGGCTATGCTCTCCTCTGTCACTGGAATCCACACTCCATGCACCATTGAATAGACTTCTACGAGATTCTGACTGAACTCCAAGAATTCTGCTTCATTAAACCCTTATAACTTCTTAAAATAAGAAATCTAGCTAGCTTGTAGAAATATTTGATAAACATTTGGGTGTAGAAACAATGCATCCAGATTTTCCAGTTCATATCTCATAGGCGTTCCCCCCATGATGTTGAATTTGAGTTCGAACAATTAATTAGGAGGAGAAACTGACACCTAAACTAGAGACAGAGCAAGTTTGAACATGGATTTTCATAAAGAACATAGTGCCACAACAAAAATAAGCATGGTCGAAAGGTGGCAAAGGTTAAATATAAAAAGGGATTTTTCGTTCCCCCCCCAACTAATCTGATTGGATCATGGTTTAAAGAATTTAGGACAACCAATAGGTAGGCATCAAAGCATGCTTTCATATCTATATTACTTGGACACATAGGATTAGTAGTGTACCTCATAACTTATTACACGAACCGATCTATCGGAGTAACAACACTATCCAACCGCCATTTGATCCGCGTGGAATAGTTGTAATAATGAGAGATGGCTCTGAAACGTGAGAAATGATGATATGAAAAGTGGAGTCCTTTCGGTGTTTGAACATCTGGAAGGCTACAGATCCGGAGTCAAGTAATGATGAAGCGACCTTTTTTGGAACAGAGAGAGCATGAAGTAATTATGAAAAATGGAAGAAATATTGACAAAAGAACTATGTTGTTGTATGTAGAAATGGTAGAAATGCTAAAGAAGATGTGTGAAGCAGCGTAGAAAATAGCCAAAAGGAATAATCGAAGTAGGTGTATCATCATAGATTTTGGCTGGAATGGTGGAATTAGGTGTAGCAGCATGTAAATCAACCAATTTGTTGTAAAAGAGTGTAACAACATGCAAGGAAAAATAGTCAGGAAAATGGTGTAATAGCATGGAAATTGGTCATGCGGTCAAAAAATAGTGTAACGACATATGGTGTAATGACATGAAAAGTGTAACAACATGTAACCCCGCCGAACACATAATCACTCAGTTTTTAGGAAGTTTTTCAACTTCCAGAAACTAATCCTTTGGCTCCTTCTGTTGTAATATACCTTGTTGTTCTTCAGTCTATCTGGACACAAGTAACTGCATGATACCTTTCTAGGATGAATTTATTAAAAAAGAATAAAAATTTTGAAAAAAAAAAGAATAGAAAAAAATTCAATTTCGTAGAGTTTATTTATATACAAGGTTTTATTGCAAAAGCGAAAAATTCTAAGGTATAGAAGGGGAAGGAGCAAGCTCCTTTTCCTTCAAAAATTGATAACCTATATCGGTTGTACATCTGGATGTAAATTTTGTCTTGGAAAGTGGACGTCGATACAGGCGCAAGTGACGACCATTTGCAAGTAACTGTGTATTGGATCCATCAATAGTGATCAACCTGACTGTCCCATTGGGAAAAACAGTTTCGACCTCGCAAGGTCGTAGCCATTGTGTACACATCTTACTCTAAAATTCTTTAAAGAGTGAATCATAAAACAAAGCCCAATCTCCATTTTTGAGAAATTTCTTCTTGATGACTCGGTCATGCCACTTTGTTCTTTATTGTTGAATCATTGTGGTTTGATGAATAGTGTCCAAACATTTCTCATCCAACTCGTTGATTTGCTGAAGTCTGGCCTTCTGTTCCATAGTCAAGTCAAGATTGACTGCTGATGCAGTTCTTAGAGTTTTGATTTTGAATTCAATAAGAAAAATAGGGCTCTTTCCATATACCAACTCATAAGGAGAAAAACCAGTTGTGATCCTCCAAGTAGTTCGATAAGCCCATAGAGCTTCATGCAATCTGTCAGACCAATCCCTACAATGTGCCCTCACTGTCTTAGTAAGAATAGCTTCTATGACTTTGTTGGTACTTTCCACATGGCCATTACCTTGTGGATGGTATGGAGAAGTTGTTCTATGCAAAACATGATATTTACTGAGTAGGGCTTCAAACTCGTGTGATGTGAAAGGGGGTCTCCCATCAATTACTAATTCTCTGGGAACTCCAAAACTAACAAACATATCTTCAAGCAAGAATGCTAAGATAACTTCTTCTCAGGCCCTGATGAGTGCTTTTGCCTCTACCCACTTGGTCATGTAATCTGTGCAAACCAATATATAGACTTTCTGATTAGAAGGTGGGTTAATGGACCCTATAAAATCCATGGCCCATCTCTCAAAAGGATCTAACACTACTTGCGGTTGGAGAGGCATCTCATCCCTATGATTTGGCTGACCCATGCGTTGGCAACTGTCACAGGATTGGACATACTTCTTTTCATATTGAAATATTGTGGGCCAGAAATAGCCCATCCTCAAAATTTTATGCCCAGTCCTTTTATCAGAAAAATGACCTCCACAAGGTCCATCATGGGAATCTTTAAGAAGATCATAAAATTCATCATCCCTCACACATCTCCTGATTTCTTGATCCAGGCCTGTGTAGAGAAGGTATCTCTCTATCCAACTATACCGAGCATTCTTCTGAACAATATTCCTTCTTTCTCTTGGAGATAGATGTGGATGTACCTTCCCTGCAACCAAATAATTATCAATGTCTGCATACCAAGGTGAGTGAGAAGATACTGAAAAAAAATGTTCATCTGGAAAGGAATCATCTATTGGTGAATTATCATCATTTATATGCAATCTTGAGAGAAAATAAACAACCACATTTTCTTTTCCTAGTCTATCTATTATAGTGATGTCAAATTCTTGAAGTAATAACAACCATCTTGTTACTCGGGCATTAGTAATAGGTTTATTCATCAAATATTTTATTTTTGTATGATCAGTATGAATAAAAGTAGGATAACCAGTGATATAATTCCTGAATTTATTGATCGCATAAACTACTGCCAATAATTCTCTTTCAGTAACTATATAATTTAACTCAGTAGGAGCCATGTTCTTGTTGATATAGTATATAGCATAAGGATATTTTTCCTCCTGTTTCCAAAGTACTGAATCAATTGTAGTGTCTGAGGCATCTGAAGAAATGTGAAAAGGAAGAGCCCCAATTGGGCCCTCTCAAAATGGGAGTTGTGGACAATTTTTGTTTCAAATATGCAAAAAACAATTCTCAATTGTCAATCCAACGAAAGTCAACATATTTTGTTAATAGAAAAAATAAGGGAGAGGCAAGTTTGGAATTTTTTTTAATGAATCTCTTGTAATATCCAACATTCCCTAAAAAACTTCTTACCTCTTTCTGAGTTGATAGGGTTGGAATGTCCAAAATTACCTAGATTTTGGATGGGTCTACCTGAATTCCTACATAAGAAATGAAGTGTCCTAGCACCACACCTTCTCTCATCATCATATGACACTTTTCTGTACTTAGAGAAAGATGAGACTGGATACATATTTTGACAACTTTTTCCAAATTAGACAAAGCTTCATCGAAATCATTACCATAACGTGTAAAATCATCCATGAATATTTCCACATAGTCATTCACCATATTAGAGAAAATACCAATTACACCTCTTTGGAAAGTGGTTGGTGCATTACACAAGCTAAATGGGATAACTTTGTAGGAAAATGTACCCCAAGGGTTGGTAAAGGTGGTCTTATCTTGGTCCTGTGGAGCAATTTTTATCTGGTTATAGCCACTAAATCCATCTAGGAAAGAGAAAAACTTTTTTCCAGATAGGTTGTCTAGAACCTGATCAATAAATGGAAGAGGGAAATGATCCTTCCACGTGGCCTTATTCAGGGATCTATAGTCCACACACACTCTCCATTTACCATTCTTTTTAGGTACGATAACCAATGGTGAAACCCACTCGCTGTCTAATATAGGGTAGATGAATATGACATTTAGAAGTTTCTAGAGTTCTTCCTTAACGATCTCTTTAGGATTAGGGTTCATCCTCCTTTGGGGTTGACAAATGGGTTGGAATTATTCCTTGATGTATATATGGTGGGTGCATATTTCATAGGAAATTCCTTTCATATCCATGTAACCCCAGACAAATTCTTCCTTATGTTCAATCAATAACTTCATCAAACGATGAGTTTGATCAAAAGATAAATCAGGATTGATGTTCAAGGCTTTTCCAAGTTTGATTTCTACAACGATGCTCTTAGAACTGACTTTAGGAAATAATTCAGCTATTTCAGCGTTTTCTGTTACAACTTTTCTTGTTACAACTGAATTAACTTGATTTAGAACAATTTCAGAGAATAATTCTGGGCTCATTCCTTCCTGGGGAATAGGGTCGAAGATTCTACTTAATCGGTGGTGCATGTTCTTTGTAACAGTAGAGGGGTCACTAATAAATCTATTGATTATCTCATCCTCTGTCTAGTCTTTGAAACTGAGGGATTGTCCTATAATTAACATAGGCAGAGAGATTTCATCCTCAATGTCCATCCAGAAAGAATTTTCGAGTTCCACACTGGGCGTAGCATGAGGATAAAGGGTAAGTTTCTTGGTATCATAACCATTAGAGATGGTCATTGAACCAGATCTAAAACCAATGAAATAATTAGCTATATCTAACCATGGTATTCCAATAATTAGAGGGTGGCCCCCAGACGGGTTTTGGGTTGCAATACGAAAAAATCGGCAGGATACTCCCACAAATCAACTGAAATAACTAGATCATCGATTACTCCTTCTGATCTAATAGTAGAATGATCAGCTAATTCTAAAACAATAGGATTGGGTCAGACTTGCATTCTGAGTTGCAACAATTGTGTAGTCTCTATTAGCATAATGTTAATTGTTGCCCCTAATTCAACTAACACATGGGAAATAAATGTCTGTCTAATTTTGACAGTGACTGTAGGGTTTCTTGGGTTGCCATATTTAATAGGTGGGGTTTTGCCTAACATCAGTTTATACATTTCTCCCACTACGTGTACTGTGAGGGGGTCCCTAGGTTTCTTTCCAGGTTGTTTGATACAGGGGTCTCTCACAGCCTTCGCATAAATAGGGACATCCATAATCGCTTGCAATAGTGGAATGTTAACATGAAAATTCTACAATTCTCCTAAGAGATTGAAGGATGGTAATTCCACAGTTTTGGTAATTTCCAGTCTTTTAGGGAATGGGGGATCTGCTAATTCTATAATAGGTTGGTCAATTTCTTTTGTATCAGCAGATGGTCTTTCCCCCGATTCCTTGTTTGATTATGAAGATGGAGCATCTTCAATTATTGGCGTGACTATTCTTCCTGACCTTAATTTGATCTCATCACAAGGCATAGGAGTAATAGACAAAGCTGACACATTGTGTATATCAATATTTTGAACAACCTTATTATTTGGATTTGGGTTAGGTTGCACAGGCATCTGAGGTCATAAGGGAGGATTGTTTTATGGGGCATTGGGAGGTAACTGCAGTTGTTGTTGTTGGTTCTGGGGTTGGAACTGTTGTTGATAGGGGTTTGGTTGGTGATGGTTTTGATAAATAGGTTGTTGTTGAGGGCCTCTCCAATATGGGTTCCATTTCCCATGGTGATTTTTTTGTTGGGGCATAGGTAACCATGCATTAGTATCCTGATAAGGAGGGGGCATTCAATTGGCCATATTGAAGCTAGTTGTTCACATTATTCCAATAATTAAGTGTAGCAGGAGAGAATTGAGGGTTTGTACCTTGACCTCGTGGCTTCCATTGTCTTCTCTATGTAATTAGATAGGCAACCTCTGCTTCCTCATTAGTCACCTTCATTGATGCTTTTACACCTAGTAAGGAGAGACATTTGTCAGTGGGATGATCCAATTCACAAATAAGACATACCTGAACAATGTTTAGTGGGCACCCCCTTTTTGGATGTTTGTCTCTACATTTCAAACAGAAAATTGACAATGCCTTTTTTGCTTCTTCTTGTTTCTATTTGATCTTCAGAGTATCAATTTGTGAAGAAAAATATTTAATCATCTCTATTTTGAAATCTTCTAACATATTACCTATTTCTGCTCTTGTTTCCCCTCCATTGGTTGATTTATGTACCCTTGAAAAAGTGGTATCCCTGGTAGCTGACTTATTCCTTGTAGATCCTCGAGAGCATCTCTTACAAAGATTTACAATGTCATCATAGGATTCCTTATATATATCTCCCTTGCCCAGCATATTCAGGATATCTAAACAATCATCTCTAACTCCTTTTAGCAAAATAGTTTTCAGAATGTCCTTACTCACATCCAGATGTCCAGACCTTTGTAGATTATACTGGAGTCGCTCCACAAAATATTCAAGGGTCTCGTCCTCCTTCTGAGACATTTTGAACAATTCCTCTCTTTGTTCCCTCGTTCAACATTAGTCTTGGTACTTGTTTAAGAAAAGTTGCCTCATTTGTCCCCATGTTGAAATATTCTCTCCTCCAAGGCTCATGAACCATCTTAATGCATTACCCTTCAATGTAGCTGGAAATAATTTAAGCTTCTGCGCAGTGGTAGTGTAGTCATAGCTTCTACACAGAATATCAAATTCAAATAGAAACTCATCTGGATCCTCAGTAGATAATCCATGAAAATTTGGCAGAGCTGAGAGATGCATGTTTTTCATAGGAGCCATCCCTCATGTAGGAATATCAAAAATAGGAAATACCAGGGTAGAGATAGTATTTTCATCATTTTCCTGATCTTCGTTGTTTGGTGGATTCTCATAGTGGAAATATTCTCCATTATCCCCTTTATTTTCCATATGTTCTCTTTCTCTCCACTCAATATGGAAGGCGTCCCACTCTTCTTTAGTGACTATCTGTCTGTTGATCTGATAAACCGCTTCTTCTCGATTTTCCCTATTCCGAGCTACACTTCCTTGATCTTCAATATTCTCCAATGTTGCTTGCTGATTTGTTGGTGAAAAATCTTCAGCTTCAACCCCTGATGAAAACGATGTATCAAAATGGGTTAATTTTGATGACTGAGGAATATGTCTTCTTGGAGGATTTGAAGGGAGAAAGATAGATCCTAAAGAAGAATCTACTCTGGCTATAATCTCATCAACAAAGGTTGGCCTTCCCAGTGCATGGTTTCTTCCACTACTTACTATGGTACCTGTAGGGTTAGTATTTTTGGGGATATGTCCTCTTGTTCTTCGATTCATACAGACTAATTATTCCTAAGAAAAGAAAACTAATGTGCTTACAAGAATCTCTAATTATCTTCCCTGGAAACGGCGCCAAAATGTTGGGCACTTTAATTGTCTAAATAAATAGATGATTAAGGTGTTCAATATAAATTTTCAAGCCCAAGGAAGTTTTGTTATTTCAAGCTAATTTTGCACAGTCTATGCTAGATTGATGAAAGCAAACACTAATCAAGTTGCAGTATTGAAAGAAACAAAGTTTTGAAAAACTGAACACTAACACAAGTTGCTGACACAGCTGGAGTTCTAATCTACTGTTGCAAAATTGGAATCACACTTGCATAATTGAAATCTAAATTGATGAGTGTATAAGAATCCTGGATTAACTGTTTTATTCTAATTTTCTGTTTTATTCTTGCAGAAGGGAATTCTGTGCTAATTGCCGAAAATAAATCTACTTTAAGTGCAGGAAGGAAATTCACACTTTTAATTACTTTTTCTTAAAAGCAGAGTTTTACCTAGTGCAGAAATACAATTCTCCAACAATATAGAACACTTGACTTGTAATTCTCATGAGACAGACTGATGGGCATTAGACAGGAAGGGATTGAACTGTAACGACAATTATACTCTAAGAATGATAAACAGATAATCACACAAATCAAAGTAGCTAATCTAAAACTCAAAACAGAGGGGAGTCTGTGAGGAAGGTGGGCCCTTTCCTTCTCACTGAATCCACTCAAAAATATTACAGTAGGTTGGAGAAACTCAAATCGCTTTCTTTATTAAAATCGCCAAAAATGTTCAATTACAGGTTGCTTCACTTTACTTCACAATTCCACAGCTAATCTTCGGTACCAATGATTACAAAAGCTCTGTTATTTAAAGACAGAGTCATCCAATTAAAATAGACTCAGAACAACTTTTGGAATCTCAAATTCTCAAGTTGTTCACAAGATATAATAGATCTGTCATCTTCACCAAATCTGGAGAAAGAATCAGCGTGAGAAAAAATGTGTAACAACAGAGGATCAATCTTCAGAATTCGTCTTTTAGGATCGGTGGCCATCTTTTGCAGTGAGTGTAATGATTTTTAGGATTGGTGTGCATCTGTTGCAGTCGATGTAACAAATTTCAGGATCAGTGGGCATCTGTTGCAGCAAATGTAACAGCTTCCAGGAAAGGTGTGCAGTTGTTGTAGTCGTGTAACAACATGTAGGACTAGCACACAGCTGTAACAATTGGTGTAACAACAATGATGTTTCTTCAAGTCTTGGTTGTTCTACACATTTTGATCATTAGTTTCACATTTATGGGTAAAACATGAGAAATACTACCAATCAAACATGTTAAGTAAATAAGAATATCAAAGCAAGATCAATGATTCATACCTTGGGAAAAAGGGTCTTAGCAAGAATTAAAGTAGGCATTTAGTATAGAAATGATAAGGTTGAAAGGGCAAAAGATATAGTGAAAAAAGGACATTTTTGGGTCCTAACAAATGGGTTCTTATGTCCTCCTGCGTTTGAAAAATTATGTGTTTCTTTCTTACCAGGGTGCAACGTTGGAGTGATGCCAGCGTCAGGAGTAGGAGTGTGGTTCACTTGCTTCAAGCCAAGGATTTATTCCACCCTAGAACCACTCTCTTGTTTCTTTGTCACCTTGGGTCTTCCGCAAGATATTGAGATTGCGACAACGAACATTGACCTTCCGAGGAGAAGACTACAAGGATTTCCTAAAAAAAAGCATGTTAATAAGTTTTGTATGAATTTTGAAGAGCATATCGATGGCTCATGCATGTTGTAGATCCTGTACCTATTTTTATGACAAATATGTTCAATGTTTTGGTGCAAAGAACTTGGTCCAATTTCTATGGATAGATATACGCTGCCCAGTATTTTATTTTTAATGGATTTACTATTAAAAAAATTTCCTTGGAATCTTGGTTGCTGCTTCTTTGATGAATTTAACACCTCTTCTCATTGGAATGGTTCGATAGTCTCGTAGTTATTGAATATTGTATTGGCTCAAGTAATTTGATCTAATATGGAGCATTTAACAATTATATGACAATGCATTGTGTCGATCCCATCAGGATTTTATGGAAACAAAAATAAATTTCAGACAGTTTCAAACCAACATTCAATTATATTTGTAATGCAGATAGAACATAGCAAGACCAAATCACGATGTGGCAGTTGGGGCCCCGCCCTAGAAATTTCGTTTTCATCTCATCATTGCTAAGCAAATGATTTCTTATTTCCTTTTCGCTTCCTTGATTCCTTTACTTCGAAAGGGAACATCTTATTAGTTGTCCATCCCCTAGCCTCTATTTTAGCACTTTTAACTTTATTAATGAAATTACCAAATTTCTTGTTCGAAAATTTAAAAAAAAATGATCTATGGTGGTTGTAGTCAAATGGGACTATGAAATCAACTACAATATTAAAATTCAAGATCATCATTGTTGTTTCTAGACATGCAATTATTAATCTTTAATGCTAACAACCTATCATGCAAGAAGTTTAATACTTAAGTTAATATGTCAAAGTCATGGAAGAATGCATGAACAACACAATTACTCCCACAAGTTGCAATAAAAACTAATATTCAACAAAGCATTTGCTTAGACCCTTTTTAATGGTACAAGCACAATAGAAAACGATTAAGTGGATAAAATATTAGACTAGAAAATGATGGTTTTGCAACAATGGGGCTTGTTTGAGACCAATTCCCGCTGACAAAAATTTCCCTCCGCTTTTCTATTTTCCCACTCTTTTATCCCCTTCTTTTCCCTCTTCTATACTTAACCAAATTCCCCTTTCTTTTTCACTCGTAGTTTCTCTTTTTGGTTACTTAGTCATTTTTTCCAAAAATGTCTTGTTGCGTGGGTTGGCAGATTCATAGGTTCACATTTTCATTCATGTTTTTATATCGCGATTCCGGCCGAGTGCTTCCCCTTTCCATACCTAGCCATTTTTTCTAAATTGCACTTCCATTGTTCTGTGACGTGCAAACAACACCCCGACTTCTGCCATATACAACTTTACTTCTAGACTCCCACATAATCCACTCTTCCGTCTTACACATTTTGCATTTGAAATGTTCTGATACATACCATTTGACTGTCGATTCCTCACATCTCCTTGAGAACCCTTGTCACCATATTTTGAATCCCATCCAACCGCTTTCCATACTTGGCCATTTCTTGGAATCTCTTTCGCAGTTCGTCGGGTTGGCGCGTTCAGGAAATTTCCAATTTCTAGTCATTATTTCCTGTGCCTGCTACCTTCAGACTTCTTTCCAAGTATATGAAATAAGTATACAACTTCTCCAGAAACATATAGAAAAGATATTTCCAGGAAATGGATTATATATTACAGATTTGAATATATTGGCCCTTCTTTTCCCTCTTCTATACTTAACCAAATTCCTGTTTCTTTTTCCTCTCTACTTTCTCTTTCTGGTTACTTAGTCGTTTTTCCAAAAATGTCGAAATGTGTGGGTTGGCAGACTCACAGGCTCACATTTTCACTCGTTCTTTTATATCGTGACTCCAACCAACCACTTCCCATTCCATGCCTAGCCACTTTTCAGATCGTTGATTCCTGGGTAGGCGGGTTCTAGATTGCACTTTTGTTGTTCCACGACCTCCAAACATCACCTGGACCTCCGTGATATACAAATTTACTACTAAAATCCCACATCATACCCTCTCCCATGATACACAATTTTCACTCAAAAGTTCTGAGACCTGCAATTTGACCTTCGGGTCCTCACATCTCCTAGGGAACTATTGTCACCCCATTTTGAAGCCCGTGCGTTTGATTTTGAATTCCTAGTCATTGTTTCTTGTTCCTGCCACCTTCACACTTCTTTCCAAGTATATCCAATAAGTATACAACTTCTCCATAAACATGCAGAAAAGATCTTGCCAGGAAATGGGATATCTATTATTTATTTGAATATATTAGCCTTTCTTTTCCCTCTTCTATACTTAACCAAATTCTCATTTCTCTTTCCCCTATACTTTCTCTTCCTCGTTACTTAGTCATTTTTCCGAAAATGTCTAGCTATGTGGGTTGGAGGACTCATGGGTTCACATTTTCACTCGTGATTTTATATCGTGACTCCAACCGACCGCTTCCCCATTCCATACCTAGCCACTTCTCGGACTGACCGCTTCCCCATTCCATACCTAGCCACTTCTCCGACTGACCGCTTCCCCATTCCATACCTAACCACTTCTCCGACCGTAGATTCCAGGGTAGGAAGGCTCTAGATTTCACTTCCATTATTCTGTGACCTGTAAACAACACCCTGGCTTCCGTGATATACAAACTTACAACCGAACTCTCACATCATACCCTCTTCTGTGCCACATAGCTTGCACTCAAAAGTTTTGAGACCTACAATTTGACCGTTGGGTCCTCACATCTCAACTGGAGCTACTGTCACCCCATTTTGAAGCCTATCCATCTGCTTTCCATACTTTGTCATTTCTTTGAATCTCTTTCGCGGATCGCTGGGTTGGTGGGTTCACGAAATATCCAATTCTTAATCATTGTTTCATGTGCCCTCCACCTTCGCACTTATTTCCAAGTATAAATAACTGAGGTTTAATGCTAAAAACTCACCATGCCTTAGGAGATCGTCATAATAACTGTCCCTGCTCAACTTGTCTAGAAACATGCAAAAAATATCCTACCAAGTAATGGGATATCTATTGCAAATATCAATATATAAGAAAAAACAAATTCCACCGACCATTTCCCTATTCCATACTTATCGAATTTTTTGCTTGCAAGTTCCCAGACAGACAGGTTCAAGATTTCCCTTGCATTGTTCCACGACCTGCAAAAAACACCCAAAATTTTGCAATATACATGCAGAAAATATCTTGCAAGGTAATGGGATATCTATTACAAATTTCAATATATTAGCAAAAACGAGTCCGGCCGGTTGTTTCCCTATTCCATACTTATCCACTTTTTTGATTGCGGGTTCCTGGACAGGTGGGCTCAAGATTTCCCTTCCATTGTTCTGCAACCTGCAAAAAACACTTGTAATTCCACAAATATACAAACCGGTCGCTGGACTTCCCCATCATGCACTTTTCCCTTTTACGCCTTTTCCAGTGAAAAATTCTGAGACATACAATTTGACCGTCGGGCCCTCACCTCTCTTGAGAATCCCTTGTAACCCTATTTT
>JZKD02S2337298.1:175618-187815 GCA_000966675.3 Picea glauca
TAACTTTTAACTTCTTGACTTTTCCCCCCTTCAGTGTGAGACTATGACCTAGTGGGGGTGCCCAGGCCACTGAGTCTCCTCATTACCTCTCTAAGAGGTGGGGGACATTACACTCTATGAAAGAAAAGGTGAAGTGGGACTTAATGTAGTTCTGTGCATAGAAACATAAATGCATACATGGGATTTTGGGATTCCAGTCACATAGAACCAGTGATGGCTACTTCCCATTGAGAGGCACCTTAGCTTACTTTGTTAGGAAGTAGTTTGAAAAATGAAATTCATTCCATTGCTTGCATATGAGATCAACATTAGCTACATATTGTTATAAAATGCAGCCATTTATCGATACAATATTGTGCTTTGGTTGATGTGGTTATTCATCCACATACTTAAATATATGATTCAATACGAAGTACCCCTTTTCCTGAGGATCTAGGAAGAAGGACTGAGTGAAAGTGTGTGTTCCATTGTTTTCAAAGGTAATTGATCCATTTACCAGAACTAGTACTCCATTTTTGTAAGATGCCTATGAATCCACTGTTCTGATCTCCACTTGAAACCTATTATAGTATGGAGACGTTATCTTCTACTTAATCACAATAGTTAGTGTAATCATTTGAATTTTTAAATTATGCTTATATTGAGGGTGGGGGGGTGGGGTGAATCAGTATAAGATACTTTATTTAACCATTCATCAATCATTCATTAAATTTAAACAATAAATGCATGTAAAATCAAATCACGGTACATACAGTTTTAACTTGGAAACACTTGCAGGAGAAAACAACAAAATCTTATCTTTATAAATGTCTATAGGCACCAACCTACTATTACAAATCTTGTAGGTACCAACCTATTGGAGAAAAAAAAATCCTTAGTTGAGAAACAACTCAACAATATATTTTGTAGGCACCAACCTACCAAAGACACCAATCCCCTTAGGTGAGAACCAACTCAGAAAGACTTGTGTAAGAACCAACCTACTGGAGATACCAATCTCCTTAGCTGAGCACTAACTCAATAAGACATATATAGACACCAACCTAATATATTCATACACATAGTACATCTGACTTCACCTACATGCCTCATACTTCATGTATTTCATAGCATCATCATACCCTTAACTTTCATGCTCCAACGCCTCTCTTTGATTCATACCCTAGACATAGATTCAAACCCTAGTTAGATTTAGCCGTCATGCCTTAGTGAACCTCATAGCATCATTCCAAGAATATAATTCCATAATTCAGCATCAAAACCTCAAAACAATACACTTTGCAGCACCATAGACCATATTCCTTCATAACACACCCTTAAAACTCCAAGAAAACTCCTCTTGCACTTTTAGACCCCAAGAATACTCCCCAAATTCTCTTATGCACCTCATATCTCTTATGCGCACCTCACACTTGATCTTATTTCTTGGATTCACTTCAAATGTGCACATATATCATATATTTATAATGTTTCTATGCTCACTTTTAGGGCCAACCTATTATGACTGGATGGGCCAACCTGAACTTTCTGGTTGGGTTGTCTAACATAAAAAATCATATCTCCTCGGTCCTAAGGAGTTAGAAGAAATTCCATATACCATTGTAAATATCTCAAAATAATGTTTCCAACCATATAACCTATGATCCCATTTGAGCTAGGTATTTAGAGTAAACATTCCTTCAAAGATAGGGTATCCAAACTGAGCATCAAAAATCCAAAAAAATATTTCCAACAATCTCCATCTTGTAATGTTTATCTTGGAAATATGTATTCTCCCCCTATCTTTGACATCAATAAAAACAATATTTCCAACAATCTCCCCCTTTGTCATTGATGGCAACCCTTAGTCAATTATGATACTCCCCTAGTTTGCAACTTTCCTTGTTTTTGCAATTCTTCCTCTATCTACAACTTCTCCCCCTTTGAAATCAATGGCAAAGGGCTGCCCCCCCCAAGCTTGTGCTTTCGTTTACTAACAATGTGAAAGGTATATCACTCCCATACAATTTTTTTCTCCTTTGACTTCATCAAGAATGTATACATTGCTCAGGGTTCTATTTGCATTTTACTCTAATCTTCCTAAACCTACTTTCCTTATATCACATCCTTTAGAATGAAATGTGATATTGTAACTTTGATCACACATTTGAATGACACTTAGAATATTGTGTTTTAACCCTTCAACATACAAAATATTATGTGTTTTAATCTTTCCATTATCAAGAATAAGGGTACCTTTTCCAACTATCCTTGCATAAGTATTATCCCCAAAGGTAACACTACCTCCTTTTTCTTCCTTTAGGATGAGAAATTTGTTCTAATCCCCTATCATGTGTTTTGAACATCCACTATAAATATACCATTCGCTTCCTTTTTCTTGGGAATACATTGCAAGTCCACATTCTTCCTTCTTTGGTTCTTATTTCTTCCTTTTCCACACCTTTGTGTATTCTTCTCTATGCTTGGTAAGAACATATTCTTCCCTGTTTTGTTTAGGAGACTTTATTATGTTTCTTCTACAGACATGTTCTATGTGCCCATATTTATTTCACTTATAACATTCAACATTGTAATCAAGTAGGGAAGTAAATATATTATTGTTATGAGGACTTCTAGTTTTGTTGATCATATAGTCATTCTTGAAGGTTTAATAAGAACCTCTAATTCTATCTTTCACATGATCACTTCTTGCATAAGATATACAATCTATTGCTTTATGACCAAAATTATTGCAAGAAAAACAATAGCCAAGAAAGAGATTTTGGTATCAGGTTGTGAAAGGTCTTCTTGGTGGAGCGAATATTCTGAACTCATTCTTGGGAGAAGAATCATATTTCTGCTAGTAATCATTTCCTTTCCTATTGTTGTTTTAATTGTTGATGGAACCTTTGAGAATGTTGTTATAGATTTTAGGTGTTTCTTCATTTTCCTTTTCTAACGACTTTGTGACCTTAGTGCTTGTATCACCCTCGAGGGTATTTTGTTTTTCATCCTATCCAAGACCTATCTTGATGAATGGTGACCTTTGGAAATTGAGAATATTATCTAAGATTTTAGTACTCTTTCCAAGATTCAATCTTTTATTCAACTGATTGATTGTTTTCTCTAGTTCCTTTCTTAAGGAAACTATTTCAGCTTCTAGCTTCTCGCAATTTTCTTCCTTCTCTTTCAACTGGCTTCTCACCACATCTTCTATCCTTTTTTCCTATTCTAGTTGAGTCTTCAAGATGATAAAAAAAAAAAAATTGTTTCATCAAGACCACGATCCTTCTTTTCATATTTCTACAATTGCTCTTTCTACTTTTTATTATTTCTCCCAAGTCTGTCTATTTCTTCTAAGGCACTAATGAGTTTTTCTTCAAGATTCACTTCCCCATCAATGTCTTCTTCTTCTTAATATGATTTTTCTTTCTGATTTTCTTCTTTTTATTTATTAGTAGACTTTGTATCCATGGCTATGAAGAGGAATTATTCTTTGTCAATATCATAAACATATCCATCACTTTCTTCAAACGAGCTATTGTCCTCTCTAGAGTAAAAACTCTTCTTATTAGTATATTTTCCTCTTTTGTGTCTATAAGGTTTGATTTTATTGTTATTTTCTTCTTTATAATTGCTTTCCTAATCATCATCGTCTTTACTTCTTGCATATGGACATTTAGCAACAAAATTTCTTACTCTACCACAATTAAAACATTTGAAGGGTATCTTCCCTTTGTATTTTCCATATCTTATTTTTAGCTTTCTCACAAGGCATGCTTCTTTTGTATATGATTCATGGCTAGAACAATCAAAGAATTTGTGTCCTTTATTTTCTTTGATTCTTTGAAAGTTTCTTCTTTTTGTGCTAGATTTTATTTTTCTATCCTCATCTCATATGCAGTGAGAATCCCACACAACTCATCCATCACTAGTTTCTCCAGATACTTCATTTCTTTAATTCCAGAGACCTTGGCATAAAATATTAAGGGGAGATACCTTAGAACATTTTTCACAATCATTGGTTCTTCAACCTTCTCACCAAGTCCTATGATGGTGTTGACAATTTCATCCACTCCAAGGAAATAGACTACATCATTTTCTTCGTCTTTCATTTTCAAACTCTCGAACTGTCTTCTATGAGTTTGGATCTTTTCCTTATTCATATTGTCATCGCCTTGATAGATGTTTTGAAGTTTGTCCCAAATTTATTTTTTCAATTCACAATGCATCACCTTAAATTGTTTTGACTCTGATAGACCACACAAGATAACATTCATAGCTTTTGCATTATGTTTTCCATGCTTCTTCTCAATGTTATCCGTTGGTGTATTTTTTGGGACTGTATACCCAGTAACGACTGATTGAAAAATATCAAACCCAAGAGACATTAGATAAGTATTCATCCTTATACTCCATGATGCATAGTTTTTTCCATCGAACAAAGGAGATATATTTGTAGGGAGACCTTCCTTACAATCCATATGTGCTCAAGCTCTGTCTTCCAATTGTTTATTGAATTTTTGTCTTAAGAAGTTAATTAGATTAGTTTTATTTTACCTTTAACCATTAGCACAATAAAAACATATAAAGGATCACTGAAAGAATAACATCCACAACATACACAAGATTTACCCTCGGAAAACCCTCTAGGGGAAAAACCTAGCAAACTTCCTCAATATAGATTCACCAACCAAGAACAATGCCTCTCTCCAAGAGAGAACTAATAAAGAATAAGATCCTCCTCTAACCCTTGAATAGGGAAGAATAGTGCACCACATAACCACAATATAACTGAGAAGTAGACCAAGAATCTACACAATGTCACCTCCTAGTTGCAGTAGTCTCTCCCTATAAGACTTGCGCACTTCCTCTTGTTAATTGTAGAGCTAGTGTGTTGTGTATTCAAATGAGGCATTGGCATCCTTTATAAATAGTAGTTTGGCCCGCCTAAAATTAGTTCTAGGTCAACCTGTCAATTTATCCTTTTATTTTTCATTTTAATTGTCAAGGAACAATAGGGCCGACTTTTACAAAGGAAAAATAGGGTCGTCTTAAAAAATATAAAATAATAATAATAATTAGGGTTTTTTCTTGGTCAAATACAATAAGGATATATTTCAAAGCTACTCAAACTTCAACACTCCCTCTTATCAAGGAAGTTATTCTTCTCATCATGATCATTGTCATTGCTTCTATGTTTCTGTACACCTGATCATGATCTTGTTGTCAATCACAGATCTATATATCATAGGAAGTTCTTCACTTTTACTGGAGTAGTGTACCAACCTATGTTGGAGTAGCATACCAACATGCACTGAGGTTAACATACCATCTTGCATTGGAGTAGCATACCAACCTGCGTTGTGGTAGCATACCAGCCTGTGTTGGAGTAACAACATGCGTTGGGGTAGCATACCAGCCTTCATTGGAGTACCAACCTACGTTGGGGTAGCATACCAGACTGCATTGGAGTACCAACCTGCGCTAGATTAGCATACCATCCTGCATTGGAGTAACAACCTGCATTGGGGTAGCATACCAGCCTATGTTGGAGTACCAACTTGCATTGGGGTAGCATACCAACTTGTGTTGGAGTACCAACCTATTCTTTGGTAACATACCAGCCTGCGTTGGAGTATAAAATTACACTGACATAGAATACCAACCTGCATTGGAGTACCAACCTGCATTGGGGTATCATACCAGCCTGTGTTGGAGTATCGACCTGCGCTGGGGTAGAATACCAACCTACGTTGGAGTACCAACCTACGTTGGAGTACCAACCTGCACTGGAGTAGCTCCCACTACTAGGGATATCATCACTTCCCTCTACTAGGGAACACATTACTTCCCTATACTAAGGAACACATCATGTCTCAACACTAGGGAACACATCACTCCCTGTCATGAGTGAAAATCCTTTTAAACCACACCAAGCTTGTGTATGAAGTACTCGAACTTCACTCTCGACAGAGGCTTAATCAAGACATCAACTACCTGCTCGTCGATAGGAACATACTGGAGCTTCATTGCTCCCTCTTGTACCATCTATCAGATATAATGGTACTTGATGTCGATATTCTTGGACTTGTCATGGCACACTGGGTTCTTTGACAACTTCATCCAACTCTGATTTTCATAAAAGATACAGTTCTCCTCCAACTCAAGATCAAACAATTCTTTAATCAACTTCTAAAGCCAGACTACTTCGCCACAAGTTGATCATGTTGCCACATACTCTGTCTCTGCGGAACTGAGTGTCATACAATTTTACTTCCTACTGAGCCACGAGATCACAACTGATCCCAAACTAGAGCAACATCTAGATGTACTTTTCTGGTATGTGACATTTCTTTCCCAATCTAAATATGTGTATCCCTTGTAGTCTTCTCTTGTGATCTGAGATATATTTGAGTCCATAATCAATTGTACCTTTTAGGTACCTTATCACATGTTTTGCAGTATTCAGGTGGACATGTCTAGGCTTAATGTGTTCATCTCAAAACATATATTTGTCCTCGTGTTCATCAAATATATCAATGAACCAAATATTCACATCAAATTATACCAAACCGGTACACTTGGTCAGTTTCAACTCAATCTGCGCAATCATGTGCTAGCTCTATGTGCTTTTCACAAAGAACTATCAGTTTCAATGTATGAGAGTATGTCCTCTACTCTCTCTACAACTTCTCCTTCTGGAACTGGGACTTTGCACCTGCAACTTCTTTTTATGAAACTGAGAATGATTTATCCATTTTCATTGTAGCAGTTGAACTCTAAGAGTATCTCCTCTACTCCATTACGATAAAAGATTCATTTTCTCCCTCTGAATATCATACTACATCGACCTCTTTTAATTGATCATGTTTGTTCTATATATACTTATTCTGATTACTGGAGCAAGTGTCTCATCGTAGTCTTCTCCCTCTTGCTGGGAGAATTATCTAGACACAAATCAGGATTTGTACATCTCTATGAATTTTCCTGGGGATGTTTCTACTCCTTACTTGATTGTGAGGGTGTAAATGTTTTTGAACCTGCATAGATAAGGTTTATATAGAAAATGACATACACAGTTTGCAGAGAAAATATGAGAAAAGAGAGAAACATGAGATAAAGAATGGAAGAATTATCATTAACCATATTCCACACTCAAAGAGTGGATAATTTACAATAAATATAGTATACATGAGTAACTAATGCACCATAGTAGCTATCTAGAGTAATCTAGACACTCACTGATAGAAATTTGGAATGAGTTTCCACCTAGTCCTACTTAACTGATCCATGCAATCATCAGTTAACTGAGTCACAACTTCCACTAGTATAATTAAGTGTAATTGAGTGTAACTGACTCTAAACTAAAGAGGAACATCCTATTTTGTAGGGGAATATTCTCATCTAAGGAAGAGTTCTCAACATTGGATGGTAAAACTTAGGAAAATAATTATAGGTGAGTGTGTAATATCTCCAACACCCCCCTTAACACTACTAGGGTGTACATGATGAATGGGTCCCGGAAACCAAGGCCATGTTAGGTACCCATTGTACAATGCATATAAGAATGAGACACTGAAAAAATGAGGAAAGAGGGAAAACCTCATGAGAACCCCCCCCCCAAAAAAAAACTAGTTGCTAAGCCACCTTGTTCTTCACTCCAAGAAGACCTCGCAATTGTGCAAGTTTGCGCTCGTTGAATATTTTGTTGAAGATGTGGATGTCTACATGGATATGATGAAATAGGTGCACCATTGAGATGTCCACACATATCCACTTTCTCTTCTTTTAATGAAGAAGATCCAAATAAATTTTGAATGAAATTTTGAAAACCGTGCAGTCGTTTCCAAAAAAACGCTAAAATTTTGTTGATTTTAAAACGATCATAAACTCACTTCCCGAACTTCGTTTTGGACGATGTTTTTTTTGAAATTGGATATTCTTTCGAGAGGAATTCAAATATACAATTTTTTTTCTGCAAATTTTGGTCATAAATATCATAATTGAATATGATGTGTGAGACTCCCTTTTTGTCTCTTGAGATGCATGCATTGCACATGGAAAAGTGTCTGCATGTGACCCCTAAGATGCATGTCATATATCTTCCACATGAAATTCAAAAAATAAATCTGAAATGGAGTAGACATCATCTGCAATTAATGGAATACAAATTTGTGCATATAGTTGTGTATAAGACTCTTTAGAATAAGAGGCTTGATCTTATGATGGTTTCTCTTCTGGATCTATCTTTCCAATCTCCTACATGAAATCGTCACAATCTTCTTTATTCTCAAATAGAACCTCCAATCTGGTCAATAGTTCGTTTGTAGTTGAGTCTTGTGATTCATCATATACTTGGGGGAGCATTTCAGGAGAAATAAACCAGAGGATACATCCTATGGCCATATCTTGTCTATTGAGAAAGTCATTTTTCTCATCAGTAGAATCAGGCTCTACTTCCATTTCCATATTTATTTTGTACAAGACTCTGCATCTGAGCTAAAGCATAATTTTTTTCTTCCACTCCAAATAGTTATGAGGCGTGAGAAGTATTGTTGATGAATAATCCATCTTTTTTGCGTTATTCAATCTTTAATACTTGCAAAAAGAGCTTGGTGTGTCTTTTTCCTAGCAATCTGTCGGATCTGATACCATGTAAATGTATTGAACCTATGCAAAAAATATCTATCTAGAAAATGGCATACACAGTTTGTAGAGAAAATATGAGAAAAGAGAGAAACATGAGAGAAATAATGGAAGAATTATCATTAACCGTATTCCACACTCAAAGAGTGAATAATTTACAATATGTATAGCCTACATGAGTAACTAATGTGCCATAGTAGTGATATAGAGAGATCTAGACACTCACTAACAAACATTTGGAGTGAACTGCCACCTAGTCCTAGTTGACTGGTCTCTCAGTCTTCAGTTAACTGACTGAAACAGAGTGAAGTGAGGAGGAGATCAGGGAATCATGAGTAATGTTCTAGTCTGGTGATGATCCCAAGGACAATGCGCATTATATGGTGATGATCCCAATGCTTCATGGTGATAATATCAATGTGGCATCCATACTCCACTCAACTGATCAAATTGAAGTATGCACTGAAGAGAATATTCTTCTAGAGGAATATTCTCCCTAAAATATAGGAGGTTGAATAATGACTAATAAACATAAGAAAAACCTTAGGAAAAAGAAATCCTAGGTACATGTGACGTATCTCCAATACCCCCCCTGAACATCACTATGGTGAAAATAAAGAATGAGTCCCGACAACGAGGCCATGTTAGGTATCCAAATACAAAAAAATACACGAAATAGATCTAGCTAGCAAATGACATACACAATTTGCAGACAAAATATGAGAAAAGAGAAGTAGGAGATAAATAATGGAAGAATTATCATTAACTTTATTCCACACTCAAAGAGTGAATAATTTACAATATATAGGCTACATGAGTAACTAATGCTCCATAGTAGTGATCTAGAGAGATCTATACACTCGCTGACATACATTTGGAGTGAATTTCCATCTAGTCCTAGTTAACTGATCCATGCAATCATTAGTTAAATGAGTGACGACTTCCACTAGTCTAATGAAGTTTAACTAAGTGTAACTGACTCTAAACTAAAGAAGAGCATCCTATTTTGTAGCAGAATATTCTCTAGAGAGAATATTCTCATCTAAGGAAGAGTTCTCAACATTGGATGGTAAAACTTAGGAAAATAATTATAGGTGAGTGTGTAATATCTCCAACAGAGGGTTGAATCCCTCTGAAATCTAGATCCTTTTGAGATGGTACTTGGTGGGGTCGCCTGCCTCACCACTGGTGGAGCCATCTTCTCCTCATGATATGGCTCGTCAATGTTATATGGCTTTGTATCCTACAAAGTGTCACGAGACCATGTTGGTCTCTTCTTGGTTACTACAATGATTTTGGGTATGCCCTTTTGGCTCTACTAACTCTTCCTGATGATTTGAAGAGTTATCAACTACACCAGAGGTATTTGTTTGGTCATCTTTGTAGTACTTTTCTCCTTATAGTCAATCTCTATATGAGATACTTTATACCTCTCAAAGTACCCTTCTTCGTCTTCTTCTTCTTTGGTACATAGATGTATACAGTCGTGTATACAATTTCTTATATAGACAGTCTACTCTATGTCTCAAACTAGATATGATCTAATATTTTGTCTCCTACAACCATCACTATAGATTCCCTCAAGGTTATCACCCGTGACCTTCCCGGAACAATAATGACAAGGGAGAAATAATAGACAAGAATAATACTCTATATAATAATAATAAAAACAATAGTGAGAACAATTGTCACGAGAGCTCCTTCAGTGCTATCACTTGTGACCTACCTGGAACAAGAGACAAAAATAAGGAATATAATAATGAGAAATAAGAGCAACACTCTTCTAGTGTTGTGATCAATCATTCCTCCATGGCAACCTGAAAACAAAACAAGAAGTTTCTCCTAGAGGAGATGTTAGTTATATCTAGTAAATAATTACTATAAGAATTTATCTCAATAGTGCTCACATGCTACCAAGTATTCAAAAACATTTCAGGGATTTCTATCACAACTATAGTGTTTACTTGTAATGTGGAAGTTATCAAACTTGATATGTGAAAATTTTAATATTATCAATCAAACCTGGAACCCGGAGTCTTGTCCTCAAGAATGAGTGTTTTTTATTTTCTTTCGAGTCTCCTTCACTCAAGATGACAAGTATTCTCTTCAACATGTCCTCTGTACTAAGATAATATGCTTTCTTGACATAAATCTTAGTTAGAGAATAAACTCTATAATCTCAACCTTAATCAATCTAATACTTTGACTTTAATTTTGACCAATGGTTAGTATGATAGTCATAACTTCCATAGATCAAAATACAACCTATATGTTCATAAGATCACAATAATGCCATAACAAATAGAGGCATATCAAAATAATCAAACCTAGGGTGTATTTTTCTTTTGAATGTGTTGGATCTAATATTCTTCTAGATCTATGATTGTTGTTTGGGAAAAATATCCATTTTCTTGCAAATACCCTTTAAAATAATGATAATGTTTAAACATATGTAAGTACATACCTCCCACAATATTGACAGGTAGTGGTATCATTTGGAAACAATGAAAAGAAATAACGAACCTTTAAAAACTTCAAAGGTGCTCCAACTAGTAATCTAAACGTAGATAGAGATTTTCTATGGTAAGGCGCACTAGGACAATAAAAAACCAGTCCCAACACCTCACAAAAACTTTCACTGCAACTGGTGATGCAACTGGCACTGTAACTAGTGAAAAAACTTGAATGAAGGAACTAGTGCTGCAACTGATACGACAACTACAACTGGTACTGCAACTGCAACTGGTATTCTAAACCTAGGGCTTTACAAGGAAACCCTAATTTCTTAAAATTCTAATTTTGGAATTCTAATCAAGGGACTATATGGATCCTCCTAGGGAAAGCTTTTAGATGGTATTAATTTTTCCAATGTCCTCCAAAAAGGTGGATGACGTTACCCATTTAGGGTTTATGAAAAACCTCTAGTATGTAGAAACCTTAATTTCTAAAATTTATCCAAAACTGAAAAATTGTTCCAGTGAAAAGGTGTGCTAGGGTTAGAAGAGTCTTCCTATTCTCTTAGCTTCTTCAACGAGTTCTTCTGTGTTGTGAAAATTCCTTCTTTCAGGCTTGCCTTGATACAATGCTGAATTTTCGTCTTAAGCAGCTAATTATATTAGTGCTCTTTTACTTTTAACCATTAGCACAATAATTGCATATAAAGGATCACTGAAAGAACAAAATCCACAACATACACAATATTTACCCTGGGAAAAACCTCTAGGGGAAAAAACCATCAAACTTCCTCAATATAGATTCACCAACCAAGACCAATGCCCTTCTCTAAGAGAGAACTAACAAAGAAGAATATCCTCCTCTAACCCTTGACTAGGGAAGATTAGCGCACCACATAACCAAGATATAACTGAGAAGCAGACCAAGAATATCGACAACATCACCTCCTAGCTGCACTAGTCTTTCCCTCTAAGAATTGTGCACTTCCTCTTCTTAGTTGCAAATGTTACAGGTATGAAATAACTGAGAGGGGGGGGGTGAATCAGTTATTGTAAATTATTAACAATTTCTCTCAATTTTATCTTCGAATCATTAATCTTAATGGCAGCAAGTCT
>JZKD02S2337298.1:195747-209205 GCA_000966675.3 Picea glauca
CAGCATGTTTCAGCATCTGTTCTTTATAAACAATCGATTGCCATCAATGACAACCTTGATTATCTGCGCCTTGATCATCTGCGTCATCTCTGTTGTAGCCATATTTCCAACAATCGCCCCATTATCTGTGCCTTGATCATCTGCGTCATCTCTGTTGTAGCCATATTTCCAACAGCAAAGATTGTGTGTTGTGTATTCAAATGAGGTGCCATCCTCCTTTATAAATAATAGTTTGGCCAGCCTAAAATTAGGTCTGGGACGACCTGTCAATTTATCCTTTTATTTTTCATTTTACTTGTCAAGGAAAAATATGGACGACTTTTACAAAGGCACAATAGGGTCATCTTAACAAATATAATATAATAATATTCTTTAGGGTTTTGTATTGGTCAAATACAATAAGGCTATCTTATGAAGCTACTCAAACTTCAACATCATTAATTTGTTTCTAGAGGAACCTGCTCTAATACCAATTGTTGAACGTGTGCTTATACTAAGAGGGGGGGAGGGTGAATCGGTATAAGATAATTTTTACTTTATTTAAACCTTGATCAATAATTCATTAAATTTTAAAAAATAAATGCATGTAAACTCAAATCGCGGTACATGGAGTTTTAACTTGGAAACCCTTGTCGGAGAAAACCACAAAAAAATATCTCTATAAATGTTTGTAGGAACCAACCTATTGGATACACCAATATCCTTATCTAAGCAACAACTCAACAAGATATTGTGTACACACCAACCTACTAGAGATACCAATCTCCTCATCTCAGCACCAACTTAGCAAGACTTGTGTAGGCATCAACCTATTGGAGACACCAATCTCCTTAGTTGTGCACCAAATAGGTAAGACTTGTATAGGCACCAACCTAATATATTCATACATAGATTAATTTTGACTTCACCTACATGCTTCATACTTCATGTATTTAATAGCATCATCCTACCCTTAACTTTCATGCTCCAAGACCTCTCTTTGCTTCATACCCTAGACATAGATTCAAACCCTAGTCAGATTTAGCATTCATGCCCCTACGAACCTCGTAGCATCAATCCCATAATATAATCCCAGACTGCATCATCAAAACCTCGAAAAATCACACTTTCAAGCATTATAGACCATAACCATTCATAGCGCACCTTTAAAACTCCAAGAAAACTCCTCTTTCACAATTAGACCTGAATAATACTCCCCAACTTATCTTGCACACCTTAGATCTCTTTTGTGCACCTCAAACTTGATATTCTTGCTTAGATGCACCTCAAATGTGCACATCAATCCTATATTTATAGTGTTTTTGTGATCAATTTTAGGGTCGACCTGTTAAGATTGGTTGGGTCGACCTGAACTTTTTGGTCGGGTTGTCTGATAGAAAAATTCATATCTCCTCATTCCTAAGGAGTTATAGGGAAATCCATATACTTTCGGAAAGTTATCAGAATAAGGATTCCAATCATATAACCTATGCTCCCATTTGAACTAGATATTAGATTAAAAGTTCCTTCAAAGATAGAGTATCCAAACTGAGCATCAAAAAAATTCTAAAAACAATATTTCCAACATTCTCCATCTTGCAATATTTATCTTGAGCATCTGTAGTCTCCATGTTAAGCCCTAAATAGTGGCACATTACCCCTTAATTAGGGAGTATTACATTAGTAATGTTATTTTATTTATGTCATCTTGGGTCCATTAGTTGTAATTGTACTTCCTAGTCTCCTATATATACCAAGGAGACATTTTCATTTGAAATCATCTTGTATTTGGAAATTTATGTGGTGTATAAGGAGGTTTCCCCCTCAAAGAGGCTTATTACCTGAAATTCTATCCTTTTCAAGGATTTTATTACTTATTCAAAGGTTTTTCTATGCTATCTTGATATTTGGTTCTTAATATTTGGTATCAAAGCTCAAGGTCTTTGGGTTTCATTGTTACATCCGAGACACCTTGGAATTTTAGCTATAATTTTTTTTCTACGACGTTTCAGAAGGAACCCCCTGGAGGATATTTAGTAGATGGATCAAGGTACGTTGGGATCAAATTTTTGCTCCTAATACCTTATACTTTCAGAGATACAATCTGTGTAAGATAGGGTTCTTGAATCATCCTGAATTTTTTCATCGTGGAAGTTTCTCTATGAAATGGTTTCTGTAACTTTTCAGACTCTAAAATCAGGAGGATATTCACAGAAATTATTAAGTTATCTGTGATAAAAATTGCAGCTTCTGGGTCATCTTACATTTGTATATACACCCTGTGGAATATAGGGTATCTGAATAGTCCTATTGACTATTCTCAAGAAGGTTTTCAGAGTAAAACAATCATAAATTCTTCCTCGGGTATCCAAATTGAGTGAGACTAGTTGCATTGGATAGTGGATTGTCTATAGTATTTCTGGTACAATTTTTAGAATTGTATATCAATTATTTTGTGCGGGGTACTCTATACAAGTGATATCTCCTACAAAGGCCAAAAATCAACAAGTTGTGGGGAAGTTATCATAAATTCCACTTGGCACATCCAATCTTGATCAAACCTGTGGCATTGCAGAGAAGAAATATCAGAGAAATACAAAAAATAAATTTTCATACCCAGAAGGGACAAAATTTTGGAGATACAAAAAAAGAAAGATTGTCTAGCAGAACCACCTCAAAATCAAGGTTTACAGTGATACTTGGCCAACATGCCACCAAAAAAGGGAAATTCTACACCAAATAACCCTCCAGGCAGTCCTACTTGGACTCTTGATGAAGGTGAAGAAAAATGTGGGGACATAAATGATTTACAAAAGAAGACACTAAAAAAATATGAACTACAAGGGATGATGGATTCAACAGAAGCTAAGTTGGAGGCAATAATGGATACTAAGATGGATGGTTTAAAAAGGGAGATCATGGAAGGATTGAAAAATTTCCTAATAGAGAGGACACCTGAAAGTGAAAATGTATCCCATGAAATTCATGATGAGGACACAAGGAAGAAGAATCAAGAATGGAGAAACTCTAACCTTGGGTTGAAGACTAACCACTTTCCTAAGATTGATATGAGGAAGTTTGATGGAAAGGACCCAGTCACATGGATACTTTAGATGGAGAAATTCTTTGATCTACATAATGTGCCACATACACAAAAGGTACAGATTTCTTTTTTATATTTAGAACCCAATCAATTTGTGTGTTATCGATGTTTGTTTTATCGCAAATCACTCTTCAGTTCGAAAATTTTCATGGAAGAAATGATAGCACACTATGAGGATACAAGGAGCAATACCTTATTTAGCCAATTGATAAATCTCAAGAAAAAGGGTTCAGTTATAGAGCACATTGAGAACTTCCAAAGATTGAATATAAAGGTAATAGATATTCCAGATGAGCACTTGACTGATGTATTCATAGGAACTTTAAGGGATAACATTCAACATGAGGTTCTCCTTTGGGAACCCAAATCATTGGAGAATGCATTTAGGGTGGTAATAAATGTTGAAAGTAAAAATATGGCTATGGCTGCTAGAAGGACCACTCCTAACATATATCGAGAGAATAATGTTCCTTCTTCTAAAACAACTCAACCTACAAGGTTGACACCTCAACAATTGGAGGAAAGAAAAGAAAAAGGTTTATGCTTTAATTGTGACAACAAGTAGAGTAAGGGACATAAGTGTGGTGAGAATAAATTATTCTACATATATTGTGAAGAGGAAGAAGAACAAGAACCATCTCAAGATGAAAACATAGAAGCGATTATTTCTGAAGATTTGACTCCCACGATATCATGTAATGAATTGGTTGGAATTAGCACTCCTCAAACTCTCAAGATCAAAGGATATATAAAAAAGAAAAAGGTAATAGTCCTAATTGATTCTAGTAGTACTCATAATTTCATTCACTATAAATTAGCCAAAGCTCTCAATTGCTTTGTATATCCAGTACCAGAGTTTCAAGTAATGATTGCAGATGGAGGAACTATCAATTCCTCAGGAAAATGTAATAATATCAATCTTACTATGGGGGAGTATGTAATTAATAGTCCAATGATTTCTATACCCATGGGTGGTGTTGATTCTGTACTAGGAATCGAATGGTTACAATCATTAGGAACAATGGATTTTAATTTTCAAGAACTTTTAATGAAATTTTCATTGGAATGAAAATAAATTGAGTTAAGAGGTATCACAAGTAAACCCATTAAGGTGATAAAATCTAATGGAATGAAAAAATTATTGAAAAATGGGAATCAAGGTGTAATTACACAACTATGCTCACTATATGTTTAAACATCTAAGCCATCTATTACCCCAGAACTCCAAGGGATCATTGATAAGAATTCCAAAGTATTTGAAGATATTCCCAAAGGTCTTCCACCCACTCAAAATCATGATCATGATATTCACCTAATTCTTGGGAGTGCTCCTCCTAATATCGGGTTGTATAGATAACCTTATGCCCAGAAGAGTGAAATTGAGCGTATGGTTGAGGAAATGTTAGAGGCTGGAATTATTAGACCTAGCCAAAGTTCTTACTCTGCACTGGTGGTAATGGTATTCAAGAAATATGGCTCATGGTGTATGTGTCCAGATTATAGAGAGATCAACAATATCACTCTTAAATATAAGTTTCCCATTCCTGTCATTGATGAATTTTTAGATGAACTACATGGAGAAATCTATTTCAAAAAATTGGATCTTCGTTCAGGGTATCATTAGATTATAATGAAGGAAGAATATATCCCAAAACCAACATTCCAAACTCATGAAGGCCATTATGAATTTTTGGTCTTGCCTTTTGGCCTTACAAATGCACCTTCCACATTCCAAGGGTTGATGAATTCCATTTTCAATCCCTTCCTTCGAAAATTTGTGTTAGTAATTTTTGATGATATACTAATCTATATCAAGTCTTGGGAGAATCATGTGAGACATGTTGACAAGGTGCTACGGCTACTAAAGGAGCAACAACTATATGCCAACCCATCCAATTGTTTCTTTAGGGTGAAGGAGGTAGAGTATTTGGGTCAAATTGTATCTCATGAAGGTGTCAAGGTAGACCCTAACAATATTAAGGCCATGATGGACTGGCCGACTCCCAAAACATTGAAGAATCTTAGAGGATTTTTGGGTTTGACAAGTTACTACCGCAAGTTTGTTCTGAACTATGGGAGAATAGCAACACCTTTAATGACACTAACTAAGAAGGATGCATTTTCATGGATTCCAGAGGCAACTAAATCTTTTTAAAACATTAAAGAGGTGATGTGTAAAGCTCATGTCTTGACTATTAGAATATGATGGATGTGCTCATTTAACCATAGACAATATCACTATTGTCACCCAACCATAGGCCGAAGCCACCCCTGAGCACCTTAACCTTGATAGAGAATCATTTTGGAAGCAAACCCTAGGCTAGATATCCAAACAAAGGGTGGCACACCTTTCTCCAAGGATAGCGCACCAAGAAAGACTTGATAAGAGAGTCCAAACCATAAATAAGAGATACTCTAGGCCAAAACTGAAATCTGCTAGCTGCAACAGCTGCAACGACAACTCTCCTCCAAACTTGAGCACAAACTGGCCAACTGCAGTGCGCACAAGTGTTGCTTCTGCAATTATGAGAATGCCTGCCAGAATGAAGACTAGCCTCCTGTATTTATATTAAATATGGAAAACTGTCTGGGCTGACTTCTCATTCTGGGTGCCTATTTACTTAGTATATAATATTTCCATTAGCCAACTTCTTCTCTTGGAGGCTAATAACCTAATACAAGTTATCCACTTAAGCCGACTTGTCTTCTAGGGTTATTAGCCAACTAATTAGGGTTTATTCTTTCTTCCTAGAATATTCTATTCTCGTCAAGTTTACACGTGGATGTAAATACCTCTCGCAACTACCATAATATCAACACTCCCTCCTAGCTACAAAGGTATTGAAGGTAATGGTCTTGAGCACAAACACACCATTCACCTGGTAGCATCAACATAGTTGTATAGACTATATCATGACTAGATCATGAGCACCACCATCACTATCAATTTCATCATATGCATCATCTCTCAAAGACATACTCCATCTAAGTAATCAAACATGATGTTGGATAAGTCACTCACTCCACAGAATGGCACAACAACCATTCTTCTAATCCAGACATATGTCCTAGAAGAATAAATGTCCTAAACCATTTTCTGTCTGGGAAATATTTGTCCATTGATCATTTGTCTAGCTGATAATCATTTCCAACACTATTGATAGTCTTCAAGGAAATTGGAACAATGTCATTAAATAGAGCACAATTGTGTCTATCCATAGTAGTATACCACTACAATCTAGTGGTACACTACCACACCAAGTAGCACAGAGATACTTGATCAGTGGCATATAGTCACAATTAGTGGAACACATCCACCACAGTAGCATACATCTACTGTCCAGAGACATACAGTCTCCATAATAATCATATCATTGATGTCAACTTGCACAAAAAACATTGTTATGATATAAACTGAATCATTTGGGACATTCTTCCACTCACATATGTGAGATATGGAAGAGCATCTGCCCTCAAAAGATAAAACATCAATGATGAGCTATCTGGACTATTCTTCTCAAGCAAAGAAGAATAATTGTCTCGATTTCTGAGCCTAGACCATTCACCTATCTGGGCCATTCCTCCAACACTAAAAAAAGTGCAACCTAGAGAGAATGAGTCTTCCCTAGGGAATGTTTGTCCCTGATTGTTGAACCTAGACTATTCACCTATCTGGACCATTCCTCTGGCACTAAACAAAGTGCAAATTGGAGAGAATGAATCTTCCCTAGGGAATGACTGTTTGGACCATTTCCTAAGAAAATGACTGTCCTGCACCAACCTCCAAAATGGACCATTCTTCGAAACTTCTCACAACTGTGAGCTTTGAAAGAGAGATTTTCTGATACCATTCCCTATGTTAACCACTAGGGGAATCAATTTCTATGGTACAATCCATCGAACCATTGTCATTACGAAAATGACTGTTCAATCTGGACCATTTTCCAAACTGGAAAATGTATGTCTGTCAGAAATATCAAACCACTTTCTGAACTGGAAAGGAATTGCTCATCCTGGACCATTTTTCAAACTAAAAAATGGCTATCCACAAATCATTAACACATCAGTGCTCCCTCCCAACCTGGGAGTCATCTCTTCCTTTTTAAATAAGGAAGTGCCTCTACGAGCTTCAACTTGAGTACACAAACTCTTTCATCTTGAACAGAGGCTTTACCAAAATGTCATCTTATCTACTCATCTATGGAGATATATATTGGAGAACCACTTCTCCTTTCTAGAATTCATCACGAAGAATGTAATGCTTGATCTCAATGTAATTCGGTCTTTTTGGAACACTGGTTTTCTAAAGGCTTCAAATAGCTCTGATCATCATAGTTGAATTCAACTCTTTTGTTTTCTGCTAGCTCATAACATCGTGGAAAGGGTCAAACTTGGAACATATCCAAGTGGTACTTCTTTTTTCAGCATGAGAGATTTGTCATGGATTTGCAATCCATCATCCTTGAGTTCAGAGTAACCATTCTGATACAATATCTTTGTTTTAGAATGGTTTTCACCATGCTTATGCTATGAATTGGAGGCTCCACACCAAGTTGTTTGAATCCATACAAAAACCTTCTTCCATATGCATACAAGAGTCTCTTCCTGGTATACCTCAAAGCCTTGAGGTTATTCTATGTACATTCTTTGTTCAATTATTATGGAGAACAATATTTGCATTCATCTGATGTAAACTCCAAACCATGGATATTGCAGCTGATATAATGGCTTATGTAAAGGTATGTCTAGTTTATTGGAACAAACAATCATCATAGTCTTCTCCCTCCATCTGGGAGAAACTCTAGTTATGGATCTCACAATGATTTCATTCACAAGTCTTCCATACATTGTTCTTAATCACAACTTTCAATTCCTCTACTTGATTGCTTTTAGTGAGTTCATATCAGGTTGGTAGTCTTGTGATTCTCGATAAAATGACTGGTTGTTCTAGATTTTCTTTCTTTCTTGGAATCTTCATGTTCTTCCTCATGTTTCTCTTTAGCTCTTGGGTCCATGGAGTTTTATATAGATTCCATGCCCTGAAGATTCCACTTCTTTCTTTCATCATAGGATCATGGATGTGGATGGAAAACCAAGGATACTTTAAGGCTCTTTTTGAAGAAGTCTTATTCTAAAGTCAAACTGAACACATACTTCTTTTCATGGCTGCTACCATGGATATATACTCCATAATCTTCAATGGACCATAGGATTAGCTCCCTCCTAATCCTTGCTTCATGTATGAATGCATTCTCTTCTTTTGGAAATATATAATCGGCTCCCTCCATCTAGGAGATTCCACACTTCCATCTGCATCCTTATTGTCTTCTACAAAGTGTCACAAATCTTTTTCTAGTTTCCTCTTTATTGCTGACTTCTTTCTGTCTTTACTTATTCTAGGTTTCTTCAAGATTGATTCTAATTTCGGCTTATCTTGCAGTTGTTACTTATGTAATATCTTCACATGAATTTTTACAAGGGGTTGTTGGTGTAATTCATCCTTTCATCTGTATTTCCTGACTTCAAGTCATTGTGATAGCAATCCTTATCTTGTTGTTCTTCCATAGGTATAGTTTCTCTTGGAACATATTATCTTCTAAGAAATAGATATGCAATATATGTACAGAAAACATGGTATGTACAAGAACTATGAAGAGTATTGTTACCTTGTCTTAGAAGAAAATTTTGTTTTGTCCTTCTTGGCTTTATTTGAGGGTTCCCTTTCTTCGAAAACTAATGCTTCGTGTGATTCCTTCATTTTCTTTAACTCCGGACAATGATTCTTGTAGTGACCATACTTTCGACAATTGAAGCATTGTATTCTTGACATATCTTTCTCTTGATTTGGTTTCTTCCTGGAGGTAAACTTCTTTTTATTCCTGAAATCCTTGAACCTTGTTGTGAAGGCTTGATCATCGTACTTCTTTTGGGGTTTCTCTTTTGCACTGATCCTTGATTCTTCTTGTGCACAACAAGTCCAAAGTTATTCAAATGTAGGATACTCCTTCCTTGTGTTCATGTTTGCGGAAAATGCATCCCATGTCTTGGGAAGACCATTGAGTACTATGTTTACCAATTCCTTCTCTGAAATGATCTCTTCAATAGCTTGTAGTTGATCTCTTAACTGAGATATTCTCACAAAGTATGATGTTATGATGTCATCATCATTCATCTTCATGTCACAGAGCTCATTCTTCAGAATCATTACTTGTCCAATGTTTATGACTGAGAAGAGGTTTGTTAGGGCATCATACATCTTACACAAATCAAGATGTGAGATGTAGGGTATCATTGTCTTTGAAATTCTCCATAACTGCAATGTTCTGCGGTTCCTTTTTATTTTCCTTCTTCAAAATCGGGTTCCACAATATTCAACACTTTATTCCTGCCAAGGATGAGATCAATCGTTGTCTTCCATGCTCTGAAGTTAGAAGCCCCATATAACTTATTTTCTGACTTCATAGAGTAAGTCATGATTTCCTTGACTTAGTCAACCCTATATTTGACCAAAAAATCAACCTTGATGTCTTAGCTTGCTGAGAGTACTAGGAGATGCGCTAGGATAGGGCACACTAATCTATCCAAAAATTAGGTCAATCCATTCACTTAAGGTGCCTCAACGAGAGGATTAGGGTTTCTGCAACTGCACCTGCTAGTAACCCTAGCGGTAGTGCTTTGGTAAATTCTCTTGCTAGAAACCCTAGCGATAGTTTTTCAATGAGCTTAGTATCCTTATGGATATTCTCCCTTCCAGTGGTTAGATATAATGAAGGAGGTGTGGGCCCATAACCTATTAGAATATGATGGATGTTCTCATTTAACCATATACAATATCACCATTGTCACCCAACCATAGGCTGAAGCCACCCCCGAGCACCTTAACCTTGACAGAGAATCATTTTGGAATCAAACCCTAGGATAGATAGCCAAACAAAGGGTGGTGCACCTTTCTCCAAGAATAGCGCACCAAGAAAGAGATGATCAGAGATTCCAAACCATAACCAAGAGAGATTCCAGGCCAAAACTGAAATCTTCTAGCTACAGCAGGTGCAACGATAGCTCTCCTCCAAACTTGCGCACAAACTAGCCAACTACAGTGTGCACAAGTGTTGCTTCTGCAGTTCTGAGAATGCCTGCCAGAATGAAGACTGGCCTCCTGTATTTATACTAAATCTGTCAAACTGCCTAGGCCAACTTCTCATTCTGGGTGCATATTTACTTAGTATATAATATTTCCTTTAGCTGACTTCTTCTCTTGGAGGCTAATAACCTAATACAAGTTATCCACTTGAGCCGACTTGTTTTCTAGGTTTATTATCCAACTAATTAGGGTTTCTTCTTGCTTCCCGGAATATTCTATTCTCATCAGGTTTACATGTGGAGGTAAATACCTCCCGCAACTACCATAATATCAAAATTGACCACACCATACTTCACAAAAACCTTTATTGTGGAATGTGATGCCTCGGTAAATGGCATTGGTGTTGTCCTAATGCAATAAGGAAGGTCCATGGCTTTTGAAAGTTGGCCACTCAAGGGAAAGGACTTACACAAACCCATTTATGAGAAGGAAATGATGGCAATACTACATGCATTGAATGAATGATTCCCTTACCTAATAGGTAGGAACTTCAAGGTCAAAATAGATCATGATAGTCTTAGATACTTCTTGGAACAAACACTATCTTCAGAAGAACAACAAAAATGGGTGACCAAGATATTGGGTTATTATTTTGAAATCATCTATAAAAAAGGGAAGCAAAATGTTATGGAAGATGCACTCTCAAGAAAGGATGAATATGTTGAGGCCTTTCTCTGTGCTATCTCGATCATCCAACTCGATTGGATAATAGAAGCGAGGAATGAATGGAAGAATGATGAAAATGTATGGACTCTCATTGAAAGGTTGCAACATGATTCCAGTGCATCAAATAAATTTACATGGAAAAATGATTCACTATGGTACAAAGATCGCTTATATTTATGTAATAACTCCCAACTCAAACAAAATGTACTATTGGAATTGCACACCTCTCTGGTAGGAGGGAACTCAAGATTTTTGAAAACCTACCACAGGGTCAAGAAGGAATTTTTTGGGATGGCCTTAAAACTAATGTTCAAAGGTTTATAGAAAAAAATTTGGCTTTCCAACAAAATAAGTTGGAAACAATTAAGACCCCAGGACTTTTACAACCATTAGCCATCCCAAGTCAGTGCTAGGAGGATGTTTCCATGGATTTCATCACATGGTTACCGAAGTCTAAAGGAAAGAGTGTCATCATGGTGATTGTTGATAACATGACCAAGTACACACACTTTTGTGCACTCTCTCATCCCTTCAAAGCCAATACAGTTTCCATCACATTCATAGAGACAGTTCAAAAACTACATGGAATCCCAAAGATTATTGTAAGTGACAAACATCCTATCTTCACTGAACATTTTTGGACAAAATTATTTTCTTGTTTGGGTACTCAATTGGATCATAGATCATCCTATCATCCTCAATCTGATGGAAAAATTGAGATAGTGAACAAATTTTTGGAAGGCTACCTTCCTTGCTTTGTCTCTGATAAACAAACAAAATGGTTCAAATGGTTACCATTGGCAGAATGGTGGTATAACACTTTCTTTCATACTACAACAAAAATTACACCATTTATGGAACTCTATGGATACCACCCTCCTTCCATCACTTCTCTAAAATAAAAATCTAAGGTTCAATAAGTGGAAGATCACATCGAGCATCAACAACAAGTTCTCCAAATCTTAAAGGACAACCTGGCCATGGCACATAATTGCATGAAACAACAAGCAGATCAACATTGTAGTGAAAGAAGTTTTGAAGTAGGGGATTGGGTGTTTTTAAGACTACAACCATACAAACAGATGTCCCTCAAGCAAGACAATAAGGATAATAAATTATCACCAAAGTACTATGGCCCTTATAAGGTGTTGTAAAAGATTAGTACTATGACATACAAATTGGAGTTGCCTGCATCCTCATGAGTACACCCATTTTTCCATGTTTCATGCTTAAAGAAGTTTATAGGTGACAAGATCCTAGTTCAAACTATATTTCCAAAACTTTACGAGGAAGGAAAAATCATATTGGAGCTCAAAGCCATCACTAACACAAGAATTTTCTACATGTGGAATAGATCCATTTCAAAGTATCTCATTAAGTGGAGGAAACTTCCTGCTGAAGATTCCACTTGGGAAGATGAGTCTTTTATACAAAAGCATCCAGAATTACTCAAACATTGTAGACACCACTTGTCTCAATGGGAGGAGCATGTTAAGCCCTAAATAGTGGCAAATTACCCCTTAATTGGGGAATATTACATTAGTAATGTTATTTTATTTATGCCAGCTTGGGTCCATTAGTTGTAATTGTACCTCCTAGTCTCCTATATATATACCAAGGAGACATTTTCATTTGGAATCATCTTGTATTTGGAAATTTATGTGGTGTATAAGGGGGTTTCCCCCTCGAAGAGGCTTATTATCTGAAATTCTATCTTTTTCAAGGCGTTGATTACTTATTCTAAGGTTTTTCTATGCTATCTTGATATTTGGTTCTTAACACTCCCCCTATCTTTGACATTAATGAAACCAATATTACCAACAATCAGTACAATATTGTGCTTTGATCGATGTGGTTATTCATCCACATACTTAAAGATATCATTTGATATGAAGCACCCCTTTTCCTAGGGATCTAGGAAGAAATACTGAGTGAAAGTGTGTGTTCCATTGTTTTCAAAGGTAATTGATCCATTTACCAGAACTAGTACTCCATTACTGTAACAAACATATGAATCCACCATTATGATCTCCACTTGAAACCTATTTTAGTCTGGAGATGTTATTTGCGACTTAATAACATTAGTTAGTGTAAGCATTTGATTGTTCAAGCATGGGCATCTAATTATGATGCAATCCTGATAAAATTTGTATAGAAATTGAAGAGATAGGACAAGAACATTGTAATAATACTTCACAAAGGAAATCCCAACAATTTGTGCATTGTGAACCCTAGGAGCTATGCCTATTCCTTGTTGTTGGAGGGACATTTCCATGGATATCGATCTACTAGTAATTGGCTTAAAATTATAGCATAAAATGAGAACTTCTTCTACTTCATCACTCACAATGGGTAAGTATTGATCAACATCCTCGATTTGATTTTTTTTAAGGGTCTTAAATCCGATACGTGGTTTCATATTGACATGGTGGGGCACTTTTTCTATTTTACAAGTTGCAAGTCTACTTATGCCAACTGGTGTCTTAGTGAAATCGTGGAATTACCACAACAATTTTATCCTAAGTTAGTACAGTGATGGAGGATTTGGAGAGGTGGCGCATTAGAGTTG
>JZKD02S2337298.1:209298-225783 GCA_000966675.3 Picea glauca
TTCAACCTCATCATTTTTGTTATCACATCCATCTTCATCTTCATCGAAAAACTCCCCCTCACAATCTTGATGGTCAAGAACATCCCACAATTCTTTACGTATTTCCTTAATTTCCATAGTTTTATGGTCAATTACTTCCATGCTTTCTAGGGAACAATAAATTTCATGGTTAATTCTTTCTTTGCTTGATTTATAAAACATATTGGTATTCCTAAAACCCTAATACCAATTTGGAGAAAGCCAAATTAAATCATAAATATTTTTATTATTTCTTGTCATGTTATTGAGTTACAAATCTATGCATATAAATACACATAGGGATGATAATTCATGTTCTTGGAAAAGGGCATGACTTATCATTATTACACCAATAATTACTACATCGTGCAATGATTCTCCTATGACTATTATTACATGATATTTATTACATTATGATAATAATGTAATATAACTTAGGTATATTTAGCTTAATTATACATAAAGGGGGTAATATACTTTAGGTATATTAAAGATTTTCTTCAAAGAATGTAATGACTCTTGTCGCATTGTCCACCCCTCAAATTATAATAGAAAACAATCTTTTAAGAACAAATCAATTTATGTTTATCCCCTTTCCATGTTTGATCGATCCAAAGTAAAAATGGATATATGTTGGTTAATTAACAATGTTGTTTTAGCAAAAATCCTATATGAATATGAATAATCGATGATGCCAATTTAATTAAAATTAAATTACACTTATTTGGTGACAAAGTACCTTAAGTATCATGGCTCAATGTTTCATAGGTGGGATGTGTGAGACCAATAGTATATTTGTTCTCAAAATTCAATCAAGTGTTAATGTGAAACACACATATGCAACCATTTCCCTTAAGAACCTACATAAATCAACCCATAGGACCATATCATATACATAAATCAATCACTAACACCATATCATATACTATAAGCATTATATCAATAAGGAGTAGAAGATAGAAAATGCTAATAATACTTCACCAAAAAACTTAGGCCATTAACTAAAACTATTAATATACAATGGCATGAAACTTCCCATTGCCACATGCACATCAAATCATCTGTTAGTTTGTAGAATAACAAATCTATGAGATTAGTTTAGTGTTAAATTATATGAAGCATTCATTTTTGCGCCATATGCAACATAAGTATGAAAAACATAGTAGAGCAACTGGTTTGGCATTTTCTCGACTGCTAGACCACTCCATTGGTAATATAAAATGTTGTCAACGTATCATTATAAAACTCTAAAAAATGACTTGCAATTAACAAAACCAATACGATGCAGTGGATGACAAAAAATTCTAACAATACTTTGCCACAAAATTCATACCATTTCTTGAAACTGTTAAGTTGGAATGGCATGAAACTTCCCATTGCCACATGTGTAGAAAATTATATGTCATCCATTACAAAATAACAAATTCCAGAGTTCAATTTGGTGTTAAATTAAATTAAGCATTTTGTTTTGCGTCATAGAGAACATATATATGAAAAGCATAGTAGAGAAGGTGGTTTGGCATTTTCATAGATGCTAGGCTACTCCACTAGTAATTTAAAATACTAACAACATATCATTATAAAAGTTTGAAAAATGATCCACAATTAACAATACCGATGCAAATAAATGTTTTCCATGAAATGTAGACAACACCTTGCAAAAAACGTCATCCCATTACCTAAAAACATTAAGTTGGAATGGCATGAAACTTCTCACTACCACATGCACAATCATTCATCTATCACCCACTACAAAACACAAATTTTTAGAGTTCAATTTGGTTTTAAATTAATTTAAGCATTTAGTTTTGTGTCCTGGGCAACATAAGCATGACAAGTAGAGAAGAGTAGGTGGTTTGGCATTTCATTGGTTGCTAGGCCACTCCACTAGTAATCTAAAACACTAACAACATATCATTATGAAAATTTGAAAATTGACTCTCAATTAACAAAACCAAAAGGAAAGCAACCCAACTACACTCTTGCTACATATTGATTGAATGATACACAAACCAAATCTAGCCACATATATACCCTAGCATGTAGAAAAGAACAAAAAAAAATAAAAATAGTATTACAATTATTTTTGAATCAAAGTAAATGAATACAACATTTCCTTCCCTCCCTCTATTCCCTTCACTACACTTATACATCACAAATAAATAGAAGAATGGTAAACAATGAGCCTCATGTAACTTTAAATTTACAACCAATTAGTAATTCTGTAGACTTAAATTTAATTAGTACATAATCTAGCTATATGGACATTGACAAGCAATTGTAATATCAAATAAAACAAAGAAAAACCATACATTATAATCTATACCCTTATAATATACAATCTTCTCGCACATTAAAGACATTTGCATTAAAATCAATAATTGGCAAATCCTTGTATTATATATTTAACAACGAACATCTTTAATTGGCAGTCAAAGCCCCACTACATCTTCCTTCCTTTATCCTAGCAAATGTTAAAGAGTAGGATAACTTAGTTTGTAAACACAATATTCAAATGAAAGTGAATGCTCCAACCATAATCACACCACCTTTAAAGCCACAATAAAATAAATAAGCACGCACTGAATCAACTAAACTAAAAACTTGAAAAACAAAAATAGTGATGCTTGCTTCTTTCCTAAAAATAACAAAAACAAAAATCCACCCACGAAGGATGGCTAAGGGGCTAAGCTTTTGGAGTTGCCACCTAAACCCAATTATATCACATACATAAAAGAATAATAGACATTAATTAACTTGCTTACAATCTTTGAGCTATTCACATTAATTAACTTGCTTATGATCTCGATGATAATTTGCAAGAAGTTTTAGTAATTTGTAATGGTTGGGTTTGGAAAGAAACTCAACATTATAATAACTAAATATAAATAAATTTGATAAATCTAAATAGATTTATAATATTTTACATAATAAAACCAAAACGCACAACAACATAGTATACAATGTGTTTTACAACAAATCAAAACTAATGAAAATATGTACCATATGTAAAGAGAGACGAACCAAAATGATGCCCGATAAATTAAAATACATTCAAACTAAACCTCGCTAAATGAAAATGTATTTTCATTCTCTACATAGTGAATTGAAAGAAGCTAAACTACATAGTACACAATGTGTCTTAAAGCAAATGAATCGATGAAAATTACATAATATAATATGTATTAAAACAAATCAAAATTATAGAAAAATTATTTTATAGGTAAAACCAAATCAAAATTATTGAAAAACTAATTAATGAAAATTAATAATATGTCTTAAAACAAATCAAAATTATCTAAAATTTATTTTATAAGTAAAAACAAATCAAAATTATTGAAAATTTATTTTATAGATAAAGGAAGATAAAACATAAATATTATTAGATAAATTAAAATACATTGATGATGATGATGATTAACGTCCACTAAGACTGAATTGGTCTATCCAACCTTAAGAGAGTAAGTGATTACTTGTGATTTTTAGAATTTTGTTTCTGTGCTAGAAAAGCATTAAGAGAAGCTTTCCAAGATCACCATACGTTTGTTGAATTAAGAGATTATGAAAGAAGGTTAGTAGTGTGATAAATATTTTGAAACTAAACCTAGTTAAATAAAGAAGTCGTTTCAATATTTACACAATAATTTGAAAAAATCTCAATATAAAAACACAATATTTTGTATTTTATAATGAATCAAAATGAATACAAATATATTATATATTAAAAAAAATAAAAAAAATATATTTATTTTAAAAAATAAAATATATTGAAACCAAACTTACCTATATTTACACAATATTTTTTATTTTATAATGAATCAAAATATATTATATATTAAAAAAGACAAAATAAACATATTTATTAAAAAAAATAAAATATACAATATTTTGTATTTTATAATGAATCAAAATAAATAAAAATATATTATATATTAAAAAAAAGCAAAATACATATGTTTATTTTAAAAAATAAAATATATTGAAGCCAAACTTACTCACATGGAAATTACTTATACTTACACAATATTTTCTATTTTATAATGAATCAAAATATATTATATATTAAAAAAGACAAAATAAAACATGTTTATTTAAAAAAATAAAATATACAATATTTTGTTTGTATTTTATAATGAATCAAAATGAATAAAAATATATTATATATTAAAAAAAAACAAAAAAACATGTTTATTTAAAAAAATAAAATATATTGAAACCAAACTTACCCACATTGAAATGTGTTATCAATATTCATATAGTAAACTTAAAGAAGCTCAATACAATAATATAAATGTAAATGTGTTTTACAACAAAATCAAACAAGAGAATGTGTATAATATATTTAAAGGAGACAAAATAAAAATACTATAAGAGAAATTAAAAAATATGGAAACTAAATATTTTTTGAGGAATTGATAATTCCTCGGTGAAGTTTAAGTTTAAATTTGATTTATTATTTTTGGGTGAGTAGGTGATTGAAGATAGTGTACTAAGTAGGATATTAAATACAACACTGTAAGAAGCCATATTCCTTATAGACATAAGGTATGAATGAGATTTGAAATAACAATTTGTTGGTTGGAGCTCTTCTACTTCTACATAGTGTGTGGATTAAATTGTTATAATCTAAATGTTCTACGTTTTGTTTTTTTTTCAAGGATATTATTAGTTTATTTTTTCCTAAAATATGATGAGAAATTAATGGATCTACATATTTGAGTGGTTGAATTTCCAGGGATTTTTCAACATGTTGAATCCATAGATACATTTACAAATGCAATTCAAACAACATAAAATTGAGATTTAACCCAAATTTATATAACCAGATTCCAACCAAAAATACCAAAATATAAAAAGTTTAAATAACACCAATTAAATTTGAATGATTACTTGAATTATTCACATTTCCATTTATTTGTTTTATTCACATTTACATTTATTTGTTCTCTCCTCGTTGTCTAACTTACTTCCATTTCTTAAACAAAAAAAATGTGTTCTATGTCTAACTTAGATCCATTTCTTAAAAAAAAAAAAAAAAAAAATACAAAATAATGTAATTGCTGAAAACAATGTGTAACGAACCATTCCGTGTAAGTGGACTCCATGTTAGCAACAAATAACCAGATTTTAAAATTACATGAAATAATGGATAGCATTTAAGGAGACACATCCATTAGTTATAGAGGACCCCTTTCCTTTATTGGCTCATTATCTAGTTATAGAGGACCCCTTTGCTGTTTGGAATCGTTGAAAATACTAAGTAACTAATAGTTGATAGCTAGAAATTTTAAAATTAGACGAAAAGAAAGCCACCTTAAGAAAATAGAGAGCGGATCCCATTCATTTCCCGTCATGGTCATGGTCACTAACCTTTGAATCGTACTATAGTCTTACATTTGTGATATGTTGTGATTTCATCACATTCTATAACTAAGATCTTGCATTTGTGATATGTTGTGTTTTATGTTTTTTCTTTAAAGAATGTTATTGATTATTGTCTATCTTTTTTTTTGTAATCAAGTAAGCTTATTTTGACTTTGAACTTTATCATAGTTTTTTAATATGGTTATAATTTTAATTTGTTCATTATCTTATGGTTAATGTAGATGTAAGTGCATTTGTGTTGAAAATTTAAATAATAATTATGGTTTTCTTGGGTTGTAGTTTAGTGATTGTGATATATCATTATTATGATAAAAACTCAAAACTCAAGTTCAAATTCTTATAGATATAGAGTATCGAAAAATAAATTAATAATTGAATCTAACCATGTTTAAGTATCAATAATAATATATGGATAAAATCCTATCTAAAGAGACATGTGTATAGTGATTATGAAAAGTTGTTTGTTCAAAATGAAACCTCATGGGTTGGAACTCAAAAGTTAAATCATTTAGATAATCCAGGACATTTGTATAGTGATTCTTGAATGTTGTTTTTTCAAAATGCAAATGCATAGTTAAGTTTTATTTAAATGAATTGGAAATAGAGTGGTGGGAAACCCTTTTGCATCTATGTGTGGAAAAGGCATCGAGTTATGATATTGTAAGAAACATTTACAACCTAAGTTATGATCTTGTGTAATAACCCTTCTTCCCAGGGGTGTGTTACCTACATGCACAATTTTTGTTTTTCTAATTATAGATTTATTGTTGCAATAATCATAAGCCAATTCAGGCACATAACAAAATCCATCAATGAAGCTATTTAACATATCTAAGGAAATATAAACTATAATCCATAATTTATTAAGCATTAACCTATAGCACTAAAAAACATAATTCAAAATACCTATAGTTCATTTTCCTTGATGAAGTTTAGTAGCTTGTCTAAACCAATGATCCTCAAATATGAAGCTAACCAAGCGGGGAAATTGCATGCAAGGGTCGATTTTTCGCCCAACCAATGCAAATATCTTAACTAAGTACTACCCCTCAAGCAAGCTCAAGCTCAATGAATGATAGGAACCCAAAACTCAATTTATGTCTCACATAATTCCCATATTAACATCCAGATCAGGCATCCAGTTGATCAACCAAAGTGTGGTGGAGAGGCATCCTAGTCTTACAACACCCTTAAAATTCGCTCAGGGATAGGTGTGCAAGGATATTACTACCACCCTTGCCCCTGATGAATTTCATTGGTTATGCCAACATCAAACTTGGTAGTGACACCCCTCTGCAAAGATCTTACTACCACCCTCGCCCTTGATGAATAACCCTAGTTATAACAACACCATACTTGGCAGTGACACCCCTTTGCAAGAAATTCCCAAGTATATTACTACCAACCCCAACCTTGATGAATACCCCTAGTTAAGGCAGTATCATTCTGAGCAGTGGCATTCCAAGGTGTAACACCCCAGGTTTTGAACCCCCATTTTAAATAATGTAATATTATGATGATGAGAGGCTAGAGTGCCCAAACTATTATTAAAAGGTCAGTGTGCCCAAGACATGTAATGTTTTTATCATTATTAATAATAAAAACATGGTTGGCTGCTAGACAGACAAGGACTAGAGTTATAGGGGGCTATGATTCCACAAGAGAGGGGCCTTGAGGGGCTCAATGTTTATTTCCTATTTTAATTACCCTTTTGTCTAAGGGAGGGGATTAGTTACATGAGGTTCTTGGGGAAGGCCAGGAGGTTCTTGATTTCCCCACGAGATTACTTAAACCCACCTCTGGTCTAATGGGGGGGTTTGATTGATGTCTTGTTCACTGATTTCCTGCACATTCATTCATTTCTCTCGCACACTTTCATGCACCTGTTTACCCATTCATTGATCCATCCTCATCCACGTCTTGTCTCAGGAAAGGGAACCAAACTGCCGAAGAATTAACCATGGGATAGTTGGATGCAGTGGTCAGTGGTGTGATCTAGCCGTGACTTGAGGCCCGCATGTCTGAGATGCGTTGGCCTGTGTCCAGCGTTTCTCCGGACTGTGGGTGGTTGGGTATGTTATTGTTTGGTATCATAGATTCTAGTTGAAACACCGGGCTGGTATGGGTCGGGTATGTTGGTCAGAGTCTTGGGGTCAAGATTGAATTCTGACCGTGGAGTTGAAAATCTCAGGAGGAATGGCGTTGCAAAATCTACACCGGAGATATAATGTTGGAGACCCATTGGGGTCGTCCGAAGAAAAGGAAGCAAGGGTTAAGGGGTCGTCCGAAGAAAAGGAAGCAAGGGTTAAGGGGTCGTCCGAAGAAAAGGAAGTAAGGGTTAAGGTCACAACTATTGGATCCCATGGGAGAGGGAGATCAACGTACAGGAGGCATTGCGAGGAACCAAGTTTCATGGGAGATAATTTCCCAAGGTGGTCCCACAATCCAAACCACGGTTTCCCCAAGGGGTTACGTGTCAAAGTCAGGAGAATTGCAGGGTGAAAAGAGGGTTACTCCAAATCGTCGATGCATTCCCCCACAAATTGATAGGAATGCAGTGATGTGACATGTTAGGGCTCTAACATCGAAACTCTATATAGCCAAAGTAGATCCTGACCATCAATCACCAAGAGGTACATGTTAGCAGATCAATAACTCTGGAGAAATCTATTCGAGAGGTTTCAGTTGAGATTTGAAACTCCTGAAGCCCGAAGAGCTGGAGAGACGAAGTAAATCCCGATCGTCCAATCATCCGAAATAAATCTCAAACATCAGATCGCCCGAGGTGAATCTGGATTGCCTGATCCAGAAGAGACGTCGCGTAAATATGTGGATCTCAGGTGAAGACCCGAAGTAAGCCTCAACTGTCCGATTCAAGAGGACACATGGAAGAATCTCGTGTGCTTCGAGGGGTTTGAATTTTGAGATTTATGAAACCCGAAGACCTGAAAGGATCCCAGCCATTGATCTACCGAGAGCCACGTGTCACCAGATCCAGGGATTTAGATAAAAGCTAGTAGGGCCAGATAAGTTTTGAAATTTGAGATTTTTGAAGTCCAAAGACCCGAAGTAAGCCTCAATCGTCAGATTAAGGAGGACACGCGATGTAGATCCATGGACTCCGGGTGAAGACTCGAAGTGAATCTTAGTCGTCCAATCCAGGAGGACACATGGCGACAGATTGGCCCATTCGGGAATTCAGAGTTCGGGAGAATTGGAAGTGTGCTAGTATGGAAACTCTTGAAGTCCCAAAGCCTAAAGAGTCGAAGTGATGGGGCAAGATGATGTCACTAGGAGGTGATGTGGACCCCAAAATTTTCCAAAGTGATGTGGCTTGTGGACGTCACCTGGGATGACATGGATACATGGAATGTGTGCCACATGTTAGTAAGTTTTGAGCATTTGGAGTATTGAAAAGTAAGTTAGAACTTGACACGTTTCACCCACCTGATTGGGCCACATGTCCTCTTCTAGTATTTCACCACGTGGCGACAGATCGTTGAGTCCAGAGACTGGGCACTTCGAAGGGAAAAGATGTGACAAGTAGCATTAGGTCGAAAACTCCCAAAGGCCGGAGTACATATCGACCGTTGATTCCAAATGACACATGTCGAAGGATCGTCTACTTTGGGTGAAAGCACTCCGAAAGAAAGTGCAAGAGGAAAGTTTGAAACTTTCGAAGACCGAAGAGCCGAAAAGATTCACAACCACTAATCTGTGGGAGGACACCCATCGACATATCATGAAATCTGGGTAAAAGTGTTCCGGGAGGAGGCAAGCAAGGAAAGTTGAGACTCCCGAAGCACGGAGTCCCGAAGTGGATCTCGATCGTTGATTGTGAAAGAGGATGGGGACCATTGATCCGGTCCTGGCTGAAAGTTTCGAAGTCTCGAAGCTCTAGACAAGTGATTTTTCAGCTAAGCGTTGGGTCATGGCCATGGTCATATGCAGATTGAGAGCTGAGAGAAGGAGGGCTAAGGGACGAATTGGTTTTCTTCGAGGCAAAAAAGTGATAAGGAAGGTTTTAGCCGCGGTTTCTAGTTGTGGTCACCTGGGAAGGTGGTTTGAAGGAAGTGCCTGCACAGGATGAGATTCTGTGTCGGTCAAGGATAATAGGGTACTGTTATTTTTAGAGAATGGGGATATGATCTCCATGAACAAAAAAAATAAAGAGACTTGTAGCATGGTTTGGAATTTTTTTTTATCATATGCATAATTCTAACAAAATGGTCGCTTGCACATTTTGCAGAATTAAGGGGTCTAAACACATCAACTCAGGATGCATATTGAGGAAATGGAAGAAGGCAAGGGATCCTCCAGTCATGATAAGGAGGCCGAAGGCTAGAATACCAGAGTTGGTGATGCAGAGACAAATTTGAATGGATGCAATGGAAAAGGAGAGAAAGAAACATTACTAGAAACAGTAAGAAGCCTGAATATGGAAGTGCAGAGCTAAAAAGTAGACAGTGAGAGACTAATGAGAGAGAAAATTCAGATAAATGTTCAAGTGTTGCAGAGCTTAAATCAGTTGCACATACAAACGAAGAAGGGATCAAACTCAAGACAAGAGGAAGAAGGCAAGTGCCATGAAGAAGGAATGATCGTGGAAGAGCTAGTTATTCCAGAAGTGCTAGCAGAGCTCATGGACTCCACTCACCTCCTTACTCATAAAGAAGTTTTTATGCATCAGAAGATCTCGTAAGAAGTCCAGAGGTGTCTCATGTCAGACACCAAAGAAGGAAACAAGAGGTAGATAGTTTGCAAGGAGAGCTGAGGAAGCTCAAGCCACCTTCCTTTGACAGTGAAAGAGAAAGGGAATATGATGTTGAAGCATGGTTTCTTGGAATCAGAAGAAATTTCCAGTTGCATAACTATTCATCGAATCTAGAAGCCAGGATTGCCACCTACCATTTACATGGGAAATATGCAATGTGGTGGGACCAACTAAAGCAAGTGGAACATGTTAATGAAAGTGGGATCACTTGGAAGAAATTCAAGAAGTACTTGCAGAAGGAATACCTCTCATAGAATTTATATGACAAGAAAATGCAAGAGTTCTTTGAACTCAGGTTGGGAGGCATGACTATGGCAGAGTACGAGAAGAATTTCTTGGGATTGATAAAGTATGTCAGGTTCATTGGTGATGAGAAAGTGAAAATACAGAGATTTCTAAGTGGACTTCCAACCTTTTATAAGGAAAAGATCAAGTATGATGAACCCAAGACCTTAATTGAGGCCATCAGGAAGGATAAATGCATGTATGAGCAAGGCCATGGAAGAGAATCCCTATAGAATTCTTGTAAGGACAAGAAGAATGAAAATTTATATCAGAGGGGGAAAGGATTCAAACCTCCCTTCAATAGGAATGAGCCTAATAGAAATCATCAAGATTAGTATGCTAAGGGGGATTTCAAGAAAGAAGATTCCTTGGGAAAAAGGGGAAGACCACCAATCCAATGCTAGGGATGCAAGGAACATCACTTGTACAAGGATTTACCACATAGAAAGGACATAGTAAAGACTTTGTACAACATCCAAGAGGCTACAATAGTCGAAGATATGGGAAGAATCTATGCAACTTTAGATGATCGACAAGGAGAGTACCAGTCCAATATGATCGAGGTGGAAGGTAAGATCATGAATCAACCTATTGATATTTTTATTGATTTAGGAGAAATTCATTGCTACATTGATCCTAAGATAGTGGATAGATTACATTTGGAGAAGAGTGAACTTGGAAAAGCAATTTTGGTTAAGTTAGCCATTGGAACCAAAAGAAGAATCCATGATATGGTCATAAGTTGTTCGATAAGTCTTAATGGCATGAATACTAGTATTGATCTAAATATCATACCATTGGGGTCTTATGATATTCTGATTGGAATGGATTGGTTGGGCAAGCATTATTCTTTCATAGACTGCCATAACAAGACATTTACCTATCTTGATGGAAATGCAAAATAAAGCACTATGACAGGAATTCCAAAACCCATCTCTATAAGGGAGATTTCATCCTTACAGCTAAAAATATGTTTTAGGAAAGGATGTCAATTGTATGCAGCCCATGTGGAAGATCCAGATAATACAAAGGGGCCAAGCCTCGAATATTTCTCGGTACTACAAGAATTTGAAGATGTATTCCAAGAAATACCCATATTGCCACCAAGAAGGGAGATAGATTTCTCAATTGATTTGGTGCTAGGAGTTTCCCTGGTGTCAAAAACACCTTACAGAATGAGCACACCAGAGTTAAAAGAATTACAAATGTAGTTGGAGGAATTGTTGAAGAAGGGGTACATACGCCCAAGTGTTTCACCTTGGGGAGCACCAATACTTTTTTTCAAAAAGAAGGATGAAACCTTGAGGTTGTGTATTGACTTTCGACAGCTGAACAAGTACACTATAAAGAACAAGTATCCTCTACCCCGAATTGATGACCTCTTTGATCAACTAAGAGGAGCAAAGATATTTTAAAAAATTGACCCGAGGGCACGATACCATCAGGTAAGAATCAAGGAAGAAGACATTCATAAGACAACCTTTAGGACCAGGTATGGGCATTATGAACTTGTAGTGGTGCCATTTGGACTGACCAATGCACCAAATGTATTCATGTGCTTAATGAATGGCATATTCAAGAATTATTTGGATAATTTTGTCATAGTATTCCTAGATGACATACTTATCTATTATAAGTATGAATAGGAGCATGAACATCACTTAAGACTGACATTGCAAGTACTGAGAGAACATCAATTGTATGACAAGTTGAGTAAGTGTTCTTTTTATCAAAAGAAGATCCATTACTTGGGACACATTATTTCAGAGCATGGCATAGCAGTAGATCCAGAGAAGATCGAATCCATTAGAGGATGTCCAACACCCATAAATGTGTCAGACGTTAGAAATTTTATGGGATTAGTTGGCTACTACAGAAGGTTCATAGTAGGGTTCTCTAAGATTTCTCATCCCATCACTTCTTTACAAAAGAAGGGAACTAAATTTGAATGGACACTCAAGTGTGAAAAGAATTTTAATTCGTTGAATGAATTACTTACTAGTGCACCTGTGTTAAAGATTGCTAACCCAAATGAAAGTTTTGTGGTATGTACAGACGCATGTAAGGAAGGACTTGGGGGATTCCTCATGAAAAATCGACATGTCATTGGCTATGAGTCCAGAATGTTTAAGGAACATGAGAGGAACTATGCCACCCATGACTTGGAACTTCTTGCCATTGTTCACGCCTTGAGGATGTGGAGGCATTATCTCATGGGGAAGAAATTCGAATTAAGGATAGACCACATTGGCCTGAAGCATCTTTTTGAACAACCAACCTTGAATTCCAGGAAAACAAGATGGATGGAATTTTTAAGTGAATATGACTTCGATATCAAGTATATCAAGGAAAAGGAGAATAAAGTTGTCGATGAACTTAGTAGAAGAGTGCATATCATGCATGATGTTGTTGTTAGTATGCATCATCCAAACTTGAAGAGCATAATTTTAGATGGTATTGTTACAGACCAGTATTACATACAGGTAAAGGAAAACTTATAGCAAGGATATGTACATCAGAAAATAAAGGAGTATGAGATAAAGGAAGACGGATTACTCATGCATAAAAACAGAATCTATGTTCCTAGTTCTCGAGAGCTGAGGAATTTGGTACTAAAGGAAATGCATGATGTTCCTTATGCTGGACATCTCGGTTACCAGAAAACAATTACAGCAGTAAGAAGCTAGTTCTTTTGGCCGGGAATGAAGAAGGATTTTGTTGATTACATCGCTCGATGTATGGAATGTCAAAAGGTGAAGGCTGAGCATAGGCACCCAGCGGGGTTGCTGTAGCCATTGCCAATCCCAGAGAAGAAATGGGAAGTGATCACCATGGATTTCATCATAGGATTACCTAGAACAAATAAGCAACATGATTCAATCATGGTGGTGGTTGAAAAATTAACAAATGTTGCTCATTTTGTGCCTGTGAAGACAACGCATACAATGGATAATATTGCAGAAATTTTCATGAAGGAAATTTCTAGGTTGCATGGGATACCTAGGACAATTGTCTCAGACAAAGATACAAATTTTACCTCCAATTTATGGAGGGGATTTTTTAAAGGATTTGGCACAAATATAAACTTTATCACAACATATCATCCCTAGATAGATGGGAAGACAAAGAGGGTAAATCGAATAATTGAAGACATGTTGAGAATGTATGTGATGGATAAGCCATCTAAGTGGGAAGATTACATACACTTGGTTGAGTTTTCATATAATAATGGGTATCAATATTCATTGAGAATGAGCCCATTTGAAGCCTTGTACAGTAGGAAATGTGATACTACAGTAAGCTGGGACAACCCAGCAGATAGAGTGGTACTTGGGCCGGAGTTGCTCAAGGACATGGAAGACCAGGTGGTCAAGAACAAGTAGAATTTAAAGGTAGATCAGGATAGACAGAAAGTTTATGCAGACAAGAACATGACAACTAGAGAATTTAAAGTAGGGGAGCATGTACTTTTTAAAGTGGATCCCAAGAAAAGCTCTTTGAAATTGGGTAGTTGTACAAAGCCGACAACAAGATTTTGTGGTCCATTTGAAATATTGGACAGAATAGGGCCATTTGCATTCATGCTTGCATTGTGTACTTCCATGAATGTGCACAATGTGTTTCATATCTCTTTACTAAATAAATATGTACATGATCCTAACTATGTTAATGATTGGCATCTGATTCAGGTAGAAAGAGAGGGAAAGTTTTAGGTTCCACCAGTGCAGGTATTGGACTGAAAAGTCAAAATGATCCATAATCAAGTTATAAAGCTAGTAAAAGTTCAGTGGACCTGCTACAGTCCTGAAGATGCTACCTGGGAGCATGAATATGCCATGCGAGCAGAGTACCCAAAACTTTTTGAATAAATTTGAGATTTTGATCTATATTTTGTATATGCACTGAGGATAGTGCCAAAATAAGGGGGAGGGGATGTAACACCCCAGGTTTTTAACCCCCATTTTAAATAATGTATTGTTATGATGCTGATAGGTCAGAGTGCCCAAACAATTATTAAAAGGTCAGTGTGCCCAAGACATGTAATGTTTTTATCATTATTAATAATAAATACATGGTTGGTTGCTAGACAGACAAGGAATAGAGTTATAGGGGGATATGATTCCACAAGAGAGGGGGATTTAGGGGCTAAATGTTTATTTCCTATTTTAATTACCCTTTTTTCTAAAGGGGGGGATAAGTTACGTGAGCTTCTTGGGGAAGGCTATGAGGTTCTTGATTTCCCCATGAGGTTACTTAAACCTGCCTCTGGTCTGATGGGGGGGTTCGATTGATGGATTGTTCATTGATTTCCTACACATTCATTCATTTCTCTCATGAAAATTCATGCACTCGTTTACCCATTCATTGATCCATCCTCATCCATGTCTTGGCTCGGGAAAGGGAACCAAACTGTCAAATAATTAGCCACATGATAGTTGGTTGTAGTGGTCATTGTTGTGATCTAGTCGTGACTTGAGGCCCACATGTTTGAGATGCATTGTCCTGTGTTCAGCGTTGCTCACAGCTGTGAGTCTTGAAGGTTCCATCATTGAGATTTTGGACCAGTTGCGTTGGATCCAGAATAAGGAGAAGGACTGCTTGAGGGACTGCATGGCAGAGAAGGGTGGATGTTCATTCTCTCGGATGGTGCAAGATGTGTAGAAGAGAGCTGGGTACTTGGATTGTTGTTAGAGTTGGGAAGCCTGTGAGAGCTTGGGTGCTGACTGGTTTGGGAAGCCAAGTACACTCTAGAACCATCCTTGTGGATTCATAGCTCTGGTTGGGAATGACACTGTTGTTGAGATTTGGAGCAGTGGTGTCTACGGTTGGGTGGAACATCCTTGGTCTATAGCTAGTTGATGTCATCTTTCATAAAGATAAGTTCTCTCTGTTATGGTATCATTTACATGTATATGAATGTATTTTTGTTGTGTATATGTAATTATCGCTTAATTGAATCTTTAGACTATGCATGCTTGTTGGATATTGATTTGCATGTCTTAAAGTCTTTTATTTTATGCATCCTTAATTTAAAAAAAGGTATTGGTAAAAGAAAGAAGTCCCAGGGTGGGCTTGAAGGTAGAATGCCCTGGCCTGTGGGTGGTTGGGTATGTTACACAAGGGCCCAAAATAACAATTTCTAGGCATAAAAGAGAATTAGTACCCCCATTTAGTCAAGTACACTCCTACCCTCATCAATACACTCAAATTAGGTTAGAGAAGAAATCAATCTACTCTCCCCAAAATCACAATCAATAAAACCAATTTATGCTCTAGAAAAAACTTCCAATAATCCTTCAATGACCAACACCTAATTACAAAGAAGACCTTTCCTTTTAAAATTCTCACAAGCATAACAAAACTTCCCAAGACTGCCTCTTTACTTTCCCTTCCACCCCACTCCCCCCACCAGCTCATAAAAGGGATAACTTACGCTTATGAAGGAAATTACAAGTGTCATAAAGTGGCTAAAACTAAATTGCAACTGAGTCCCCTTAATCTCTTTTACCCCAATCAACTTTAGTAGTCATTTTTAAGTATTTTCCCCTTCAAAAGGCTTCGTAAGAACCACTAACAATGTAGTCACTTTCATTGAGCATGAGTCCCTTCCCAAGGCTTCCTAAGCACTAGGGAAAGGTGGTCACCTTCACCAATAATAATCCACTTCACTTGGAAGGGATTTTGTTACATCCTTATTTTCCACCTTAGAGTCTCATGCAGAACACACAATTGATATCATGATCAAACACACTCTTTTTCCCAATTCCATTCACTTGTTGTAATGATCCCAAGCCATTATGCAAGGATCATCACTTTTTTGGTGTCTTTTAAAACTTTTTCCTGGTTGTGGTATTTCGTCAAACACTTTGTTGATCTACTTTTTTTATGTGTTTATATGTGTGTATGAAACAAATAACAGAAAGATATAACCATGGAACATACCTCAACCATATGCAATAAGATAGACAAGCCAAAACATCTCAATTCTTCTTTATTCATAAAATAGAGAAACCTGCTACAAT
>JZKD02S2337298.1:235041-245318 GCA_000966675.3 Picea glauca
ATACAAAATCTTTCTCAATCGACTAGGGGGCAGCAGTTTCCAGTTGCGTGAGTAACACCCCCTAGCATGGGCCAACCATATCCAGGTTCGTTTAATCCTATTTGGGGGACAACTACTCAAACTCAAGTCCCTGTTCCAGGGTATAATCTGATGAGCTACTATCCTATCCAACCGCCACCGAATATGCCTGGATATTCACATTATATGCAGACTGCATATGGTCCTACTGGTTTTCCGACAGGGCTTCCTCCCCAAAGCCACCAGTACCCGCAGGTGAATCGAAAGTTACCCTTTCTTTCCACTTTGAATCTTCTGGATTTGTCAAGGATTTTAAATGATCCTATTCGTCATTCTCCCCAATGGCCTATTATACCAGCCAAGCTTCCATCGGACATTCCTAAATTCAACGACAAAGTGGGAGAGGACCCAAATAATCACATTATGACTTTTCACCTATGGTGTCCATCCAACTCATTTATGGATGACTCTATTTGTTTACGTCTTTTTCAATGAACCCTTATTGGTTCTACTGCGAAGTGGTATATCGAATTGCCATGAGGTTTCTTCTCTGACTTCAACACATTAGCTATGGCTTTCCTTACACATTACCAGTTATTGATCCATTATGACATGGGAACCGAGATTTTGACTTCCTTCAAATAGACTAAAGGCACTCATATATCTGATCACATCCATGAGTGGCGAAGGAGACAACGTCTCATTAAACTTGAGCTTCCCAATCAGTTACTGGCAGAATGGTTTACAAAATCATTTGTGAATGAAATTGGTAAGGACATTGCCATGGGTGGCATAGTCATGGAAGAGCAGGCCATAAGTCGTGCTCAATATCTTGACCTCGTTTACTCTCAAAATGGAACCCTTTACGATTTACTACCTGACTTACCTCGTCCTAATACTTCCAACACTTCAACTACTCTAGCTACCTCGCATGCAGTTGACGGTGTGATTGGCTCTTCCCAAGCCCAACCACATTCTGTGTCAAGCGTCAACCCTAAATCTGCTTCTTCTAATGTTCAAAATGCTCCGTCTCCTGCCCCTCCCACTGGCAAGACTTCTGAGGTAAACGCAGTTCAATCTACCCCAGCCGGTAAAAGAAAATCTAAAGAGGGGAGAGGCAAGAATAAGGAGGGAAAAAATAATTCTCAAGCAAAGAAAACCAAAACTACCCCTGTTGATGACCGGGATAAGCACAAACCACGATACCCTTGCCTTATCTGTGGTGATGATCACTACACGAAGGATTGTCCATGACGTGTCGAGGTCACTAAGTTCCTTCAAGGAGCTCCAAAATCACCTGCACCAACCATTTTGTCCCAACCCTTTCCGTATCAACAACAGGCTCAGTTGGTCATCCACGACCAACCCTATTCTTCTACTACATCATATGTTTTGATGTGTACTAGTGATTCTAAGTAGAACAACGTTGCACTCACTACTCGAGCCAAAGATTATTCTCCCTCTAAGGAGAAGGTTGATGATTTACCCCCTTCTTTGGTACAACCCTCTCCAACGACTCCACCTACTAATGGTCCTCTTCATCTCGAATGACCAAGCCTCGACACAGTTCTGCGACCCCCCCCAAAGGGTGTCATTCGAAAATCGGCTTTCAATCCTCATGCTCGTGCGGCCTAGAACTACAACATTGTTGAAGATCTGGCCCAAGCACCTTCTGCGATGTCAACGCTTGAAGTCCTTCAAACTTGTCCCACACAACGGAAGGCACTGTTGAAAGATATCGGTGGAATTGACCCAACGGATACGAATTTAATCATATTTGACTTGGAAGATCACATTCCAAGGTTACCCCCTCAACTTGCATTCCAGATCCAAGTGGTTGTCTCTGACAAAAACATTTGTCGCACTGTTATCGATGAGGGTGCCTCGACATGTGTGATGTCTCTTGCTTGTCGGAAATCCATTGGCTCTCCTCCTTTGAATGAATCCCAGAACACTCTTAAAGCCTTTAATGGATCTGGTTTTAAGCCCTATGGTGTTCTTCCTTCGTTGCCCATCACGTTAGAAGGAAAATGGTCCAAGTCAAAGTGGAAGTCTTTGACGCTCCCCTTGATTATAATCTTCTGCTTGGTCGTAGCTGGATCAATTCCATGCGCGCAGTTGTGTCAACCCTTTTCTGTGTGTTATGTTTACCACACCAAGGTAAGGTTGTCACCGTCGATCAACTAGCCTTCTTCAATTCTGATACTCGTACTGGCAACGTACCGTTTATTGCTAAAACCCCGCCGAGTTATGAGAATGTCGGTGTAGGCCTTCTCAAGGATTCTTCATTAATGGGTACTTTCCCCATTCCACTGCCCGATGTTCCACGCTCATCTGTTTCTTCCATCAACATGATATCCACCTTGCCTCATGAACTTCCTACGTCTCACGACCCCTAGCTAGTCCCTGATCCTAGAGATCATCTTCATTTCGACAACGAAATTCCATTAATTCCAGTTGAATCTGCCTATCAGACCATTCAATCGAAAACATCTTTTATTCCCTCTCTTGATGATTTGTCTCCTGATACTTTTCATGTTATTTTTCCCACTAACGAGATGATCATGTCCGTCATGGAGGAAACCCCCTGGGATGATGGACATTATCGTTCTATCCTCTTTCTGGAGCAACATACTCTTGAGAACTACCAACGGATTTCGACTCCATCAACCGTTGTTCTCATCTCCACTATTCTTGAGTCTGCACACGATGTGTTTGCCGAAGGAAACTTAAGCAATATCTCGCCCACTATTCCCATTGACATATCCGTCAAACTTGGAATCGTTGAAAATTTCCATATTGGAGCTTCGTGTTCCCCTGACGAAATAGTCACCTAGACGTCCTTTTTCAAAGAATTTTGTGACATCTTCGCCTGGAGCTATGAATAAATGCCAGGTATCGACCCTGAGATTGTGATACATGAGATAAAGACATACCCCGACGCTAAACCCGTCTGGCAACACCTTCGTCCAGTTCACCCACGTAAAGTGGCTGCTATAAAGCTCGAAGTCGAGAAACTTCTGAACGCCGGCTTTATTTATCCGGTGGCTCTCACAGACTGGGTTTCCAATCTTGTCCTGATTGACAAGAAACAAGGTACGATTTGTGTATGTGTTGATTATAGGGATATCAATAAAGCTTGTCCAAAAGACAACTTTCCTACCCCTTTCGTCGATTACATTGTCGATGACTGTGCCGGAAGTGAAATATTCTCTCTTATGGATGGTTTCTCCGGCTATAATAAAATCAACATTGTTCCCGAGGATCAACATAAGACTACTTTTATTTGTCCTTGGGGTACTTTTTCCTATAGAAAACTTCCTTTCGGTCTCAAGAACGTTGGCACCACTTTTCAATGCGCTATGTCTTATGCTTTTCATGATATCAAGCACATCGTTCAACCCTATTTGGACGATTTACCCGCTCATTCTATGCGCATAGTCGATCACCCAACCCACCTCCGAGCCATTTTTGTTCGCTGTCGGTTCTACCGTATACGTTTAAATCCTCATAAATGCATTTTCTGTGTGGAATCCGGCCGTCTTCTAGGTTTTATCATTTCGCGTCAAGGGATCTGGGTGGATCCTTTGAAGGTTGAGGCGATCCTTAATCTTCCTCCTCCTTCTACACTTCGCCAGTTGTAAATTTTGCAGGAGAAAGCAAACTTTCTTCGTCGTTTTATCTCAAATTACGCCGAGATAACTCGTGGATTTACACGGCTATTAAAAAAGGATTCTGAGTTTGTATGGGATACCATTGCCAACAATGATTTTGAGGCTTTGAAGTTGTCCTTAACATGAGCTCCGCTTCTTTTTCCTCTCAATTACAGTCATGATTATTTCCTTTACCTTTCTGCCTCAGATTACACCATTGGCATGGTTCTCGTCTAAGAGGATGATGCTCATGACGAACATGTTATTTACTACTTGAGTCGAAGTCTCACGCTGACTGAAATCAAGTATCAACATGTCGAGAAACTGGCCTTGGCTGTCGTCCAAGCCGTCCAATGCTTCCGACACTATATCCTCTCATGAAAGACTACGGTGATTTCCCATTGCAACCCTATGAAACAAATTCTGACACGTCAATTGCTAGGGGGCAAATATTCCAAATGGATTGTGATACTCTAGGAGTTTGACTTGGAATTCGAACGCGCCAAGTCCAAGAAGTCCTTAGTTTTTGCTGAGTTGATATGCGACTTTCCCCATTCTGCAACGGAAAATGTAGCAGCATATTCATTACCCAATGAATCTCTTTTCCTTATTATCACTAATGATCTTTGGTATGGTGATATCATATATATCTCCAAACCCATACTTTTTAGCCAAATTTTTCTAGTATTGAACGACATCGAATACGCTACCAAGCTCGTCAATACATTATACTCGGGGATACTCTTTATTGTCGAGGGATTGACTCTATTTTTCGACGTTGTCTAATGTTCAACGAAGCAGAGAAATCTCTAAATGACTTCCATTCTAAAGCATGTGGTGGTCATATGTCTGGGTATGCTACTGCTCAAAAGATCTTACGAGCAGGGTATTTTTGGCCTTCTTTATTTAACGACTGCATCATCGCCGTTCAGAAATGCCATGCCTTCCAGACCTATAATAAGAAAATTCAGTCACATCCTTCTCCTCTTCACCCTGTGGTCTCATTTGGTCCTTTTATGAAATGGGGCATCGATTTCATGACATGTCACCCTCACTCGGCCGGGGGGCATGGTTACATTATTGTAGCCATTGATTACTTTATGAAATGGGCCGAGGCAATGCCGACATTTGACAACACTGGAAATACTGCAACATTATTTCTTTTTAATCACGTCATAGCTCTTTTTGGTGTTCCCCAAGCTATCGTCACTGATCATGGTAGCCACTTTAGGAATTTTATGATGTCCGAACTTATTGAAAATTTGGGTCTTTGCCATGATAACTCAACACCCTATTATCCACAAGCCAATGGCCAGGTTGAAGCAATCAACAAATTTCTCATAACTATGCTTCGATGAATGATAGGGATTCACAAAACAAGTTGGCACACAATGTTGTTTCCGGCATTGTGGGTGTACCGGACATCCGTCAAGTCCGCTACTGGGTTTACACCTTTTCGATTAGTCTATGGTGTGGAATCCATTCTCCCTATTGAATGCGAGATATCCTCTTTAAAACTAGTTGTTGAACTCCTACCCAATACTTCTGCTGAGGAATAATATCTATTGTATCTTATGTGATTAGATGAAACTCGACGTGATGCCACCCTAGTCATAGAAGCCCAGAAAAAGCATGTCAAGGCCCAATACAACAAGAATGTCAAGCCTCACGTTTTCTCTGAAGGTGATCTTGTTCTTCTCTATGAACAAGATCGAGATATGTTAGGAGCTGGGAAATTCGAACCCATGTGGTGAGGTCCTTATATCGTTCGATGAGTTTTGGAAAAAGGAGCTTATGAGTTAGTAGATTACGATGGTATCCCTTTGAGTGAACCTAGGAATGGGTTGTACTTGAAGAAGTACTATGCATAAAATCATCTGGAGTCTTCGCTGATGGCGCTAGCCGTAGTACTCAGAACCTTGCTTCCGCTGCGTGGGAAATTTACGCCCCTACAAACAAACTTGTCTCCTTACGAGGTGTGTGTCTCAGCCGTGTGACCAACAACATTGCAGAGTATAACGTCATTATTGAATTAATGGTTGATGCTATCTCGCTTGGAATTCGTCATTTGGTTGTGCGACTTGATTCACAGCTAGTAGTACTACAATTAAGTAATGTTTATACTATCCGAAGTCCTACTTTGTTATGGGTGTATTTGCGAATTCACCTCTTGGAGCATTATTTTGATTACGTTGAATATCAACATATTCCTAGATGTCTAAATACATTAACAGATGCATTGGCCAATTATGTATTAGACAGACATTTGAATCATTTATAAATCAATCACATCAATGTTCAAACAACACATGATAAACCGGTAGAAGCCGTCTGTATATATAACGATCAAAGTTTTTTTTACAAAAAGTTTGTCCGAAGACCAAAATATCAAAATCTGAAGCTCATAGCTTCTACAAAGTGACGTCATGGATGACGTTCACGGTAACACATGACTGCCTGAGCAACCTTACAGATCAGTCGACTCATGGATGTTGATACTCCTACAGTATGACGTTGATCGCGTCATGGAACCTCTTCTAGAAGCATGTCTGGAATATCTATGGTCAGGCCCTCTAGATTTTGTTCCACCACCTAATAATCCTTGGCATATTGTGGTGCTACCGCTACCTCTCTTCGCCATTGAATGGGAGAAGTACCAGGAGGTCGGTAAGGTCCAACATCTGTGTTATCAAAAATGAATTTTGTATTAGTATTTGGACGAACATATAAAACAAAAACATTTGAATATGATAAAAATTCACAAAAAACATTTAAAAAGAAAAATGTGTGTACTTCTTACCAAGGTCCCCCCACTGAGCATCCTCTGGCAGTACTAAATCCGTATCTCCTCGGAAATCCAACCCGACATAAGCATAGTCATCAACCATCAACAGTTGTGGTTGAAGCTAGTCAAAGAAAGTATCATCATACTTGATGATCAGTCCAGCCACGTGCCGGGCCATAAGCTGACACCATCTCAGCATCCTTGGATCCCTGGGAGCCAGTATTTTCCACTCAACCTGCAGCCTCAGTAATGGGACCCTCTCAAGGAAGAAGGACACCAACAAAGATCCGTACCCGAATTTTTTCAGGTTGCCTCGTCTGCATTTGGTCAACTGTATTTTTACGTTACGAAGCATTGCATCTGCCCAGTTGAACACCCGAGGTTTAGTACACTCGATGGCATACTGGAATTAACTCTGTAATGCCATGTGAGGAGCATAACTCCCAGCCATCCGAGCTATGGTGAATAGGATAGTACGGAGGGTCAAATCTTGTACCCCCCAAATATCTACTTTTCCTTTCTTTCTCTCAGCCTCGGGAACACAGTGTAAACGTCAATACTCACTCATCTGCAGCCCACCACCTCTGCTACCAGTCATGCTCACATAGTACCCCCGTCGTGATAATCCAGTAAAAAAGTAAATCTCCTCAATATCTAAGGACATTGTGTGGACCCCCACATGAAATAACTACTGATCAGGGTCCCACATATGCACCAGGTACTCTAACAACCTGACTTGGGCCCTCATGCCCGAGATACGAAAGTACTTCAAGAGGCCACAATCTCTCAAAGCATCAATAGTAGGTGGATGATTTTCGGCAATTGCATTGTCTTCTTCATGCTCCCTTTCACGCCATTCAAGCACCATTTTGATGGCCAATTATCTGTATAAGAGGCACAACAAGAAGATTAGCAACTTTTTTCATGAATTCATTCTCTTTCATTGAGTAAATTTAAAAAAAAAAAATTGAGCTTTGCGGTTCTCGCAGGTGCCCTTTGGGAATAGTGCGAGAACCTCGCAAGCTGCCTTAGGCTCACCTGCGAGAATGTCCCATTCTCGCAGGTCTCGTGTAGCCTGCCTGCGAGAATGGCAACACGCAAGTAGGGTTTGCAAAACCAAATGAAAAATGAAATTGTAAAATTAAACCATGAAAGTGTTAAGGACAAAGAGCTTACCTTACTGTCGCTGACAACTCGTTGAATGGACAATCACAACTTTTGCAATCTGACGCCGAACTTGGAGGGTAAAAGAGGGGTTTTTTGAGCTCAAATAGTGGAAAGGTAAAAATGATATGGTAAAAGAGTTTTTACTTCTTTTTATTTACTTTTACTATGTCATTTAGTTTTTTATGATTATTTACCTATTAAACCCTAAGCCCTAATTCCTTTTTGAGTGTAACTTTTGCAGGCATAACAACTTTGATGGTCAAATATAGGGATGTAGACATGTTTTTCTTTGATATCGTGTGTTTTTTATTGTTTTTTATGGTTTTTTGTATAAAACCTCGAGTGTGGTCTTTATCCGTTCTCGCGCTCGAAAATACATGAGAACACGATTGAGCATATTTTTATCACTTTTTCAGGCTCAACAAGGTTATACAAAAAAGGAACCCCCCTGGAGTTCTCTTTAAGCTCTTTTCAGACTCTCTAAACATGAAAAGATAGCCGAGAGACCTTGCTATCTTCACGCTCGATAAAGTATTTGAAGTAAGCATCTGGTGAGTGATAATTTATCTCTTTTTGAGTCTCATCCAAACTATTTTATGAAAAAGGAACTGAGAGAGTTCTCTTTTAAGTGTTTTTTCAGACTCTATAATCATGAAAAGCCTTCGATTTTTCTATCTTTGGACTCGTTAAACAAACATTGACAGACCCGTAATGGGACCGAACCACTCCTTCTTAGGGTTCGTTAAACATACTCTGAGGGACTCGTCCGAAGGATGAGCTTACATCAACAAGCATATGTTATCCTCCTCAAGCTTGCGTAAAAATAAAGAGGTACTCGCCAGAAATGGTGGGGGGAAATTTTGGAAAGGGATATGTTTTCATCTTCGTATTGATTGGCAGTAAGTGTTGCTCTTGAACATGACACCCCCTATTCATCATTTGAAGATGGTTTGGGAAATCCATTTGTCTCTCATTCAATTTGCTACAAGGTCATTCCTTGTGTCGTCTTTGAGTCAATGCTGCCAAATCATTGGTCGTGTCGTTCATATGTTCAAGAGAAGTCCATTTGAAACCTATATTGAGTCGACCATCTGCAGTTATCCATTCTCTTCGTGTCGGCCTTCCCTGTGTCCAGTCCAATTCACATGATACTCTGTTTCACCTTCAAAATATGTCACTCATTTCGCGTCATTGATGGGGGATACATCAAGGCCCTCCTGTGACAAGTTTTGTTTCATCGACTCCAACTCATTATCCAGAATCAAGACTTAGAAATTACTTGGTACCTTGGAGCTTGCATGCCTCAATGGAAGGTTTCCTCGCTTTCGACAATGGGTTTACATCATTGACCCCTGATCGAAAGATTCCATCGGATGTTTGACTTCAACTCATTCATTCACACTTGATGGATTGTACTAGGGCACCTTGGGAGTCATTAACATCAATGGTGATTTCCATTGCACTTGTTAACGGTTTCATCAATGACCGCTAATCAAATGGTTTCTGCCATGTTCGACTTCGACACATGTAATCACATGGTTAGATTCATACTTTGCGAAATGAGATTGAAGACTCTGGATATCATCTCTTTTGTCTAGGTTGTGATGGAGTATGTATAATCTGTGACACATAGATCCACTGTGTATGTCTCGTGGCTATGGCGTCTCAATTTTAATTTTTCGCATAGAACCACAGTGTATTCCTGGTGGCTATGCTATATTTTGACGGCATGGATCCACAGTGTATGATTGGTGGCCATGAACTAGGTCTACAATTGTCATTAGTCTATGATCTAAGTATGGGAATGCCTACCTCAGAATTAGTATATATGATATTCTGCAGATGCTTGGTTGTTGGCAGGTTTCCGATTAGGTGTGCTCCTGGTTCTCGACACACACATGCAGCTTACAAAGTCTTTCGGTTGTCACTAGTTCCAACCTCATACTTTGGGGGGCATTATGTTACCCATGATTTTGGTTGTCATGATGATGTATTGATGATGGTGTACTCAGGCTCTTCATAAGAACTTTTTTCTGAGAAAAGTTACTTTCATCTCTTCCCAGAAAACTCATTTTTGGAGAAGGTTCGCAGGCTGCTAGTATATTTGGGTGCGAGAATGCCTGATTCTCGCAGGCTGCTTTAAGCCAGGGTGCGAACTTCTCACACTGTGTTGAATAGATAGGGTGCGAACTCTTCCTAAAGCATGGAAAAAGATGAATTCTCGATGTTTCTAAAAGGGAATCTTCTAGAAGGATGAGTTGGCATTCGAATGGTTATTCTAGTACTGGATTCCCTGATATTTTGGGATCATTCTTATCCAAGTAACTATCTCATTCTCTCCTATATATTGAGGGAATTCTCATGGAAAAGGTTAAGCAAGATTCATAGGATAATTAGTGAAAGAATTGTGTGAAGGACTTAGCTTGAACAACAGCTTGGAGACTCCAACAAGTCTATAAAGAGGATTTGATCTTCTTCATGCAAGGATTGAGCAAGTGTGTGTGTCGAAGCCAAGAGCCATCGAAAGGAATTTTGCGAAATCAAGGCTCAGGTTGTAATATTTACTTTCCATTAATATGATACAGTGGCATGTCCCTTTCCCATAAATCTATTTCCACTTTATTGTGTAATTCCTTGATCATACACATAGGTTG